>VMDR010016307.1:0-21317 GCA_007922815.1 Macrotus californicus | reverse complement strand
GCCTATCACAACAAATATACATGAAACAAAGTGCATAGAAATACATATTAAATGACTAGAAATGCAATCAGCAAAATTCAGACAGGAAAAAAGTTCCCTTTTATTGTAACAAAAAATGGCAACAAAATAGAGAACGTGGGGGTGATGTTAGGAAATGGAAGGCATGATACCTATAAAATTGAAGAGGCATGCCCATAATTTGTGTTTTATGTACCTTATTTAGATCCTGATTCAATAAAAAATTTAAAAAATGTACCAGAGAAATGTCAACATTAATGGAAATTTTTATATTAAGGAATCATTAATGTTGTGGTATTGGTTATAAGGTGATTTTTAAAGTTTTTAAGAGAGATTCATATAGAAATATTTAGGATTGATTATTTGCTTCAAAAGAATCAAGTAACAGAAGAGAGTAGAGGCAAATATCAGATTATCCAACTGGTGATAATTGTTGAGGCTAGATAATATGCACATGCAGGTTCATTATGTTATTGTTTCTACTTTTAAGTTCAAGAATCTATAATAAAAAACCTAAACACTTAAAACTAGCATACTTCTTTTCTTCCTGCCCCACAAATATAATCAGGTGCAGTAGAGATGCAACTCATAGGCAGCTGTTAGAGGAAATGCCTCATGGTTCCTGGAGTGAGCAACTAATAGCACTGAGATGGAACAGGACTCTGAAATGAAATTGAATTCTCAAATGCAAAAGTGGCTTATTTTGGGGGTTGGTGAACACATAATACAATATACAGATGATGTATTATAGAACTGTAAACCTGAAATGTACATAATTGTATTAACAAATGTCACTCCAATAAATTTAATTAAAAAGAAAGCAAGAAAACATATTTGAAAAACAATGACAGAAAACTTTCCTAACCTGGTGAAGAAAATAAATATACAAGTCCAGGAAGTGCAGAGAGTCCCAAATAAGATGAACCCAAAGAGGTCCACACCACAACACATCATAATTAAAATGTAAAAGGTTAAAGACAAAGAGAGAATCTTAAGAGCAGCAAGAGACAAGCAGTTAATTACGTAGGTGAGAGCTCTCCTAAGAGTCAGCTGATTTCTCAACAGAAACTTTGCAGGCCAGAAGGGAGTGTCAAGAAATATTCAAAAGTGGTGAAAAGTAAGGACCTACAACCAAGATTACTCTATCCAGCACAGTTGTCATTTAGATGAAAGGCAGATAAAGAGCATCCCTGACAAGACCAAAAAAAAAAAAAGAAAAACTAAAGGAGTTCATCACCACCAAACCAGTATTACATGAAATGTTAAAGGGTCTTATTTAAGAAGAAGGGAAAAAGATAAAAAATATGAATAAAATGGCAATACATATCTATGAACAATTGAATCTAAAAAACAAAATAATAAACAAGCAGGATAGAAACAGGCTTGTAGCTCCTAAGAACATTTTGACAGTTGTCAGATGGGAGAGGGGTTAGGGGTTTGGGTGAAAAAGGTAAAGGAATTAGAAAAAAGAATAGCTGATTTTTGCCCAAATGGGTGATACTGAACAACTCTTATGAGCAATTATTTGGATTTTTGAACAATAATTCATGATGATATCTAAACAACTGATCTCGAACTCACAGCACAGATTTCCCCTTCTGTCTTGTGGTCTGAGGCCTCTTCCAATTTCTTAGAGTGACCAAGCCTTCCAGTGCCTAGATTTTTATATCACTTGAAAAGTGGAACCCCTGCATGCCTCCCCCAGAAGTGAAAACTCCTGCTACAATTTCTCAACTCCTGGTTTCCGTACCAAAATTATTCTCAGCACAAGATGTCTTTCCCTAGTTTCTTTCCTAGTTATACCAGCTAGGTAACATGATGTATGTGCCTTTCAACTTTCATCTTAACACACAATACAAATGAATGGTAGGAAAACACAACCAACCGCCATTCAGTTTTCTGTGCAAACAAGTCCGGAGAAAGATGGACACTGAATTGTGTGGCTACTGAATCCCTTCTTTCAGAGTCAGGAAATATAACCAGACTATGAGGGGATTGTGGGTCCCTTGGTAAATTCACATCTTCCTTTATGTTGTGATTTCTCAAGAGGAAGGGTGTTGTTAGCAGCACAAGCTATTATGCAACGTGCCATGATCCCTTGGTGTGCAAAGTCAGGCATTTACAGGCAATTAGGAAAACAAGTCATTTCACTTTTAATGCCTTGCCAAGAACAAAGAAATGTACAAAACAGATACTCTGATTCTATTCCTGGCATCCCATTTTTTCTTGGAGCCCCTCAAAAGCTGGCAGTCATGAATGCAGCCAAATAGGTATTTCATATTACTTTTATTTAAAATCAAATTACTTACTTTAATGGTTACAAGCAAATTGCTACCAAGGCTCTTGGACCATGTGGCCTACTATTTCATCATCCTACACTATATTTTGTAACCCTCTGGCTCAGCACTATGTACTAAATAGGAAAGTGTTCAGTTAGTACCTATGGCAGATCATTAAAAACACTGCGTTTGGCTCTACACCCACAATTTCAGCATCACTGCTGAAATGGGCCAAGTCCATGTTTTTGCTTCAGCACCACATAATTATCATCACAGTATGTTTGCTTAAAAAGGCCATATGAGTGTCCTACTACATGCTAAGAGGAAATGGTTTATAAAACACACCTGAATGAATTTAGTCATCAAAAAATGCTAGTCTTTCTTTTTGGCACAATTTATTTTGTAGGTGTGACTTGGAAGTTAAATTCATGAAAACCACCCTTACCTGATAGGTGAAGAGTATTTGTACTATTCAAGGAACTGAAAATATATTCCGTGAAATAGTCTGGGGAAGGTAAGTTTCTTTGCCCCAGACAAACACCTTGAAGAGACAAAGCAATGATTGTTGCCGCCAACCGAGGAAGCGTACTTTCATCAGCACCATCACTGCTTAGTATTCCAGACTTTTTCTGCAGCATTTTCGTTTCCATACACTAAAATAGACACAGGGTAAGAAGAAAAATTTAACCTCTGAGTTATTTGCATTAAAATATCTCCAGGATTTCCCCAAGGACAAGGAATAGTTCTTCATCAAAGAGAATTAAATTGTTTATGGGGATATGGCTACCTTCATTCTCTAGTCTGAGATACCTCTATTTGGAAAATACTTGTTCCTTTTATTTGCCACATCCCTTGAAGATGTGTTTTTCTCCAAGGAGTTCTCTTGTTTCAACTGTTTACACCCTTTTATTTGGTGGATTATTTGTCCCCAGCTTCAAGTACAGCCTGCAGTGACGACTTTCAAATCTACAGTCCCAACCTTGACTTCATACTGGCCCTGCTGCCTCATATCACCACAGAGCACATCCCCTTTCACCCTTGCCTTTAGTCTCACGCACAATGTGTGCTGATCACAAATCAAAGCTAGCATAGTGCCTGTGCTCTTTGAACTACCATTGGATATATGACATGAGACCTCTTTCATGCATACAAGAATTTTCCTCATTTAAAATAAGGAACATATGAAAGGTTTGGATCTTGCCTTGGGTTCCAATACTATCCCTGTTCATTTATTTGAATATTTCTTGGTGCTTACTATGTGCCAGACACCGTGCTAGGTCCATTACCTACATGTTGTGTTTTCCTTCTCCCAGAACTCTACGCAGTGGACACTCTTTTCACAAATCATTTGGCCAATAAAGGGCAGAGTCCCCATGTGCACTCAGATCTGACTGCACAGCCTGTGTTCTTCAACACTCTTCCTCTTGTGCATAGAAGTAGGTTGAAGCCCAGGATGGTGATGGGACTGCCACATCATCAAAGCAGGTTCCGTAGCACAGAGCTTAGGATAGACGCCTGAGGCTTTAATATTATCTCTGCCATTTCTAATGGGATGACCCTGGGTAAAATGATTATCTTTGCTAACCTTCCTATTCATTACCTGTTAAAAGGAACAATGCCACCCAATACAAAGATTATAAAGATTAGATGACTTAGGGCATGTGAAAACACTTAACAGAGCCCTTGACACACAGGACACAGTCAGCTAATCACAGCTGCTATTATCCTAATATTATTGTTGTGACCAGTGTCTAGGATACGTCTGAGAGTAGGCTGGCAAGACTGAGAATGGCCTCATATTTAGTGCTATGAAAAAAATTCCCTGAGGACTCCAGGGGAACCACTGAATTATATAAACAAGGGAATTATACAATAAGGTATTTTATAGAAATATCACTCTGATGGAAAACTAGTGAGTAGATGAACAGAGTGGAATTTAAGGGCAGGAAGTCTGGCTAAGAATTTATGGATTAATCCAAGATATTTCTTTACCTAAGATGGTAGAGCCAGAGATGAAGAAAGTACATGCATTTGAGGAGTATTAAGAAGATAGACTAAAGGGTTTGGAGAAAAATGTGAAGGATTACAGAGTCAAAAATGACTCATGTTTCTGGGTTTGACAACTATAGAACAGTAATGCTATCCATTATCCCCCAAATTTTCCCTAAATACCCAATATAGGTCTGCTACTTTTCTAAGTTCTGGAAATGCAATGATGACCAAAACCAGAAGCATTTCCTACCCTGGAGCTTAAAGTTTACTATTGTTAATAAGGTGATAATGTAATCAAATATAAGATGACAACTGTAGCAATCTTTGAAGGGAGCCACATGGCACAATGAGGGTAAAAACAGACAGCCATTCTATTCAGTCAGGCAGACCAAGGACGGCTTCTTGGAGACTGTGACATAGTCAGATCTGAAGGAGGTACAGGAAGGAATATTCCAGGCAAAAGGAACAGTGTGCACAAAACTTCTGGGGAAGGAGGGAGGATGGCACATATAAAGGGCTAGAAGAAGGGAAATAGTTGCAGCAGATAGAATGAGCAGAGCCTGGGGAAAGCTGAAGGTCTGTTGGCAGATAATAGAGTTTGTCCCTTACCCTAACATCAACAGGAAGCCAAAGGATGATTCTGAGGAAAGGATGGGAATAGGGGTTATATGACTGGATTTGTGTTTTGATAAATCCACTCTAGCCACATGGTGGAAAATAAAAAGATTGGAAAGAGACTCAGTGATTACTTGTTGTACGTTAGAAGGCTATTACAATGGTCCAGGTAGAAGATTAGAAGTTAGTAGTGATGGTAATTGAGAAAAGTCAACAGGTTAAGGAGATCTTCAAGAGTTAACAGCAGTAGGATTTGGAGATGGACTGGATGTAAAAGGGAAAGAAATTTAGAAAACTAAATTTCTAGTTGAGCAATTGATTGAATGGTAATGCTGTCCACTAACATATGGAGCAATACAAGAGGTCTCAATCTGGCCAAGGATAATTTGTGACCTTGATTTTGGAAATATTAAGTGTGAATTACAATATCCTTTAAGAAAAAGGATGTTATGTAAGATACACAGGGCTAGAATCCAGAGGAGAGTTCTGGAATGGAGATACACTCTTGTGAGTCATCAGTATGTATAGATGCCCTAGCCTGGAGAATGCATATGGAATGACGGGGAGCTGAGACAAGGCCCTTGGGAGCGCTAATGATTAAGAACTGCCCAGAGAAACGAGAGCCTGTGTAGGTGAACATGGGGACCAGAGAGAGAAAGAGAGAAAGAAAACCAGGAATGTGCAATGTTATACAAGCCAAAATAGAGACTGTTTTAAGAGCTACATAAGCAACACCAAGAAAAGGAGATATTCAGGAATAAAGATAAGTCTTAGATTTTAATATTGAGTTTCAGATGCCAGGGAGATATCCAAATGGATATTTCTGCCATATTGGTGCATATATGAGTCTATAGCTCAAAAGAAATATCTGGGCCTGCAGTAGAATTGAAAGCAATCAGTACTTGGTTGTGTATGAGGCTGTGAGAGCATATCACTCAGCAAGAGCACACAGAGTGAGTAGAGGAAAATCAGATGGTGGGGCCATGGAGGACACAAGATTTTAGCGATGGCAGATCAAGTGCATCCTCCAGAGACTTGATATAGAACAGCTGGACAAATGAGAAGAAAACCCAGGAGATATGAGTTGATGGAAATAGGAGAAAATATGATATACAGAATGACAGAAATCAATAAAAGACAGTTTCATGGAGGCAGGACAAAAGTGAGGGAGCACAAAACAGAACATAGATTGAGAAACAAAATGTATGGAAATAAAGAATGAGAGAGAAGCTCAGCTGTAAGAAGGAAAAAGTAGGTTCATCAAAACAGGAATCAAGAGAAGATTATTGTGACTATGTTGCATTCTCGTGACGTAGGACAAGGAGTGAAAAGTGCCAACTGGATTTTTTCCCTTAAGTTTGTAATTGCTGAGCTTGGCAAGAGCGTATTCATAGCTGTGGTGGCAAGCAGACTGAAAGGCTGAGTCAGCAACCAAACTTTTGATAAATTTGAAGAAGTAGCCAGAAGTTCCATGGATGAAAACAACAAGCTGAAATAACTGATAGTATGAACCACATCGAGGTGTGCTTCTTTCATGAAGGTGGTAAACAGTAACAGTCTTGAAGTGACATTGAGGAGAAGGAATCCAACCACTGTTTCCAGCCCTAAAGTCCTCAGGATGTGAGCATGATGCAGGTCCGCCCTATAAGAGGCAGGGCCAGTAGAGAACTGCCCAGATCCCTGTTCATCTACCATGGAAATGGCAAACCATGGAGAGAACAGAGAGAGGCGTGAGCATTAACAGATTGAATCAAGAAGATAAAACAGAGTAGCTGGGTAAAAAAGAATGAAGTAATGGGGAGATGTTTACCTTCTGGGCTGCTGGAGAGGATGGCTGGATTATAGTACTACAGTATAAAGCTGTTTCTCTTGGTGAGCTGGTTAAAACCCACCTGGAGCAGCTATTAGTGGCTTGACCTATGAAGACCTGGAAATGCTGGTAGTAGTGGTGGGCCTGGTCTACCAGCACCTTCTGTGATCCTACAGCCTTTAGTTGGAGAGAGCAGCATCCTGCAATGAGGTGTCAACAGGCCTCCTGTAAAAGTCTGGATTGACTGACTTTCTAAAAGAATCCTAGCCCAAGTGCATGGGCTAAAGGACCCTTCACGGGAATCAGCATAGTGCTTTCCACCAGGAGATAATTGGTCTAAGGCCTAGCAAAGGGTTAAGACTCAATAAGAGTTCAATTCTTCTTGACTGAATAGATGAATAAAGTAGGTCTACACATAGTATTGAATTATTTTATTCTGTTCTAGGAATGTTTAATCTCCTGAACACTTGGAAACTCAGGTGTATGCAGTATGTGTTGGACAACCAGAAATCTGCATTAAATATCCACATAGGACCTGCTTTTTAAGCTCTGGATTTCCATGTCCATTTAATCTGCATCAAAAGGCAGTAACAGATAGGATAACTCAAATCCTAGTAGATAATCTGAACTGATTCGGTATTATATCGATATTGCAGTGAAAATATTATATGCAGGAACAACTCCTTAGTTAAGCAAAAATACTGAATTATATAAAGAAAGCCTATTTTCTCAATTGGAAATAAAAACAAAAATATATGGCCAAATTTTGACATTCATGACTTTGTAACTAAAGTGATGTTCACAAAGTCCTTAGTAAAATGTTTTCCCATGTGTTCTGCCAACAACAAGAGAAATGAAACATCTACAGCAAACTGGAGACATATTTGCTGACCATTAACCTGCAGCAAAATTACACTGATATCTGTGAGCTCCCAAAAGTCAGAAGTGAGGGCAAAAATCAAAATCACTTATGCATGTCGCCATCGTCTGAATGCTTGTATCCCCCCGAAACTCATATGCTGAAATCCTAACCCCCAAGGTGATGATATTAGTGAGGGAGGTGATGAGGTCATGAGGGTGGAGCCCTTGTGAATGGGGTTAGTGCCCTTGTAAAAGGGACCCCAGAGAGCTTCCTGCCCCTTCCATGACATGAGCATACAATGTGAAGATGGCATCTATGAACCAGAACGAGGTCCTTACCAGCCACTGAATCTGCCCAGCTCCTTGGTCTTGAACTTCCCAACATCCAAAACTGTGAGAAATAAACCTCGGTTGTTTATAGCCATCCAGGTTGTGGCGTTTTTGTTACAGCAGCTCTAATCAACTAGGACACATATCAATGAATAGTTCAAGAGAAAAAAACATGTTTCCTCACACTTTTCAAAATGTGGCAGTGGCTCCTCAACTAGTTCTTTCAGAAAATATGCTTTTAAAAGCTTTCTTATGATCAGAGAACTTTATCTGCTGAAACTTCACGCTGCAAAGGGAAAGCAAGAAGGTAATTGGAAGGCCAGTTTTTGCTGAGATAGTAATGAAAGCAATAAGAGAGCAGGGGCCTGTTTCCTAACCGTAGGAATTGTGAGAGAAGAAAAGCTCTTGAAGAGACCCCTGAACATATGCGGCATGAATCAAAAGCCACAAAAGAGATATTGTCTCATGAATCATGCTTTTTGCAAGCTGCTTCTTTGATGAAAAAACTAACAAATTCATCTCTCAAGCTGGTTCTGCCTTCCCTTCTCCAGCAAGAAAGCAAGGTAAATAGACACAGTGCCTAAACCACTATGGGATCAGTCCATGGAGAGTGATCAAAAGTTGTAAGTCCCATTTACTTTCATGCTCAGTGTGTGTGGGGGGAGGGGGTGGGCTCAGGAGAAGACAGCTGCCCTGTCCCCTGTCACCTACCTACTCACCCACCCAACTTCGACTCAAACTCATCTTACAATAATTAGTTACTACATTTCCCATTTTAGACTCAGAGTTTTTCATTGTGTCACTTAACATCCATATCTAAAAACTACAAATACTTACCTCTCTTAGAAGTCCTTGAATGTCTTAGGAGTAAATAATTGATGGGGAAAAAAGGCTCTGAGGCTGTATCTTTGTAGCAGAGCCAGCTAGCAATTTCGCCCTTCTTACCTGGCTTCTAGAAGTGTCGAAGTACTGTCTGGTGCGTGCCAAGATATCTTCTGTCTCATTCTGTGAAAGGAAATAGGAGTCTTCCTCCTGCCTGAGGCTGAGGAGGCTGTGTAGGTAAAACTTATACTCCTTGTTCCTCATGTTGAGCTTTGAGGAACAGATCTCCTCCTGGTGAATGATGTAATAGAGGAGAAGAAGAGAAACTCTCTGGACCACTTCATCTCTGAGCTGATCTTCAGAGTCTCCTCCAGCTATTAGCAACAGGGCATCTGGTTCAAAGCACTGGGCAAAAACAAAAAGCAAAAAACAAAGACAGAAACACAAACAAAGCTTAACAAATGGTCCTAGAACACTGATGACCACCGTCTCTACTGCTTATAACTGTATCAATAGGAGGGGAAACTGAGCAGGCCCAATACCTGATTCAAATAAGAAAGTTCCAGCCCTGACTGGTATAGCTCAGTGGACTGAGCATGGGCTGTGAACCAAATAAGAAAATCATGGTTGGACTTTTATGTAACAATCATGCCCTCCAAGAAAGTTCTTATTCCCTAAGAGTGGTTCCTGTATGTTCAACTACAGTGCCACGAGTAGTCCATTTGCTACCTTGAATAAAACCAGCTGATTCTTTGGCTTTGAGAGCAATGGTCCATTGCATTTAAAATGAAATTCAACTTCTTTACCAGTTTCGCCTGCCTAACCAACTTTCCCTACCTCATCTTAGCTTCTGTCCACCTTTCTCACCAAACTTCTGCCCCTGTGATTTTTCTGCCAATTCCACCAAGCTCTTTCCCACCAACTTTCAGGTCTTCTTGTTCCCCTCACTTCTCTGATGTCAGTTTAAAGTGCCAGCCCCTCATGGATGCCTCTGGCACATGCTGTCCAAAGTTGAAAGCCCCACCACCACCATCCCATGTTCTCCAGCACAGCTCTATTCAGTAGAAATAGAATGCAAGCCACAAATGTGATCCACGCACATCATTTTAAATGTTCTAGTAGTCACATTTTAAACAGTAAAAAGGAACTGGTGAAATTAATTTTAATATTTTATTGAAACTTTTATGTGTAATATATACTCATTTCAACATGTACTAATAATATTTTTTTTAATTATCAGTGAGCTATTTAGCATTCTTTTTGTCATGCTAAACCCTTGAAATCTGGTGTGTATTCTACACTGACCAGCACATCTCTGTTCAGATGAGCCATATTTCAAGTGCCCCACAGCTGCCTACAGCTAGTGGCAGATCTAGCACTTCCATTTTTTAATTTTCTTCATAGCACTAAGAATCTAACATTACATTGTCCATGGGTTTCTTTCCCTCTCCCCTTGATGACAGCGAGGCTATTTAGGCTGGATTTTGTCTGCTCTGTGCACAGTTCAGTCTTAGCATCTAGCACAGTGCATGGCACTTACGAGGTGTGAAAATGGAGTGCATGGATGCCATCTGCCTCTCTTTTAGCCCCAAAGAGAATTGCTGAAAATGTTTCCATGATGCTGTATTCATTTCATGGCCTATGGGCAGACACCTGGCTTATTAATCTGGCAAAAGAAGGTGTTTGAGGTAATGTGGTGGAACATTGAGGAAAAGATAGACACGAGTTGTTGAGGGAAGCTCTCACAGCAAGACAAGAGATGCCATTCCTGGGAGACAGTCGGGGAGCTGCTGAGAATTCTCCCGGGATCCCAGACGCAGCCCAGTACAGGGCACCAGCCTCAGACTGAAGGCACCAAGAGATACAAGTCCTGAGCCCCAGAGGGATTTGTCCCACTGTAGGACAGCTTCTGTCTTTTTAAAATTGAGGTATAATATGTAGCATCATATCAGTTTCAGATGTACAATGTAGTGATTCCATGTATATATATATATATATTTTTATATATATGATTCCATATATAATATGGAATATTATATTATATTATTATGGAGTAATATATATATGGAATCATATATATAAATGATTGCCGTAGTAAGTCTAGTTAACATTCATCACCACACATAGTTAAAAAAATTTTTTTTGTGATGAGACTTTTACGATCTCTTAGCAACTTTCAAATACACAATACTGTAATATTAACTACAGTCACTATGCTGTACATTCCATCCCCAGGATTGATCTTATAACTGGAAGTTTGTACCATTAACTACCTTCATCCATTTTGTCCATCTCCTCACTATAAATACAGTACTATATTGCTACATCTTTTAACCTATTCTCTGACATGGCAGTTTCAGTGGTTCTAATTCCATATCTGCTGTGCATCTCCCTGGGTAACATCTGATACAAAGTGTCTGAGCCACAAAGTACAAGTCATCCATCTCTAAAGCAAAGCACTAACCTCAACTTCACACACCACACAGACTCAAATCTCTCCCTACTCCACTGCAAGGCACAAGCACTCAGCAAAGAGAGGGGCAGGCTTCCCATCAAGACCAACTCTAAAGATGAATATTGAACATCACCACGGAAACTACAAAAGACTTTCTGTTCCCTAAGTAACTCCCTAGAAATGTCCATGGGCTGGTTGCTATTGGCAGGTGTCACACCAGGACCCAAAAAGGTGAGTCAGTTGAAACAGGTAAAATAAAGCCATTATTTTTACCAAATAACCCTCTGAAACCAAAGTATTGGTAGTATTAGGTACCATTTATTGGAAGCCATGTGTCCAAGACAGAGCTAAGCTCTTACATATTAGGCATTCCTCAGTCTATAAAATCTAATTGGTTCTGCAGAAGGTGTCAGATAATGATTTTTTAGGATGGTGGGAACCTTATTACATTATTTTAAATGAAAAAAACAAAATGTCCACAACCTATGTAAAAATCCACCAAATATTTCTGCATAACATATTTAGAATACCAATTACTCAATTATTTAATGCATAATGAATTAATAGGTACATTTATTTGCAGTATTCAGGGATTCTTCACAGAAACAAGTATAAATTATGTTTTCCTTCTGAGGGAGGTAAACACACAGTATTCGTAAAAATTAAGCCTAAGAGAGGGTAAGTAACATGCCTAAAGCCACACAGCTAATAGCATTTTCCAAGTCTTAATTCCTGTTCTCTCAATGATAGATTTTATTGTTATGCCCCTGTTTTGTGCCATGGAGAAGATAAGACATTGGACCCAAGCCACCTACATACTTGCTATGCAACCCCTCACCAGTAATTTTATGTCCCTTCTGTTTGGTGGGAAGAAAATTGATCAATGAAGAGGCTAGGGGACTGATAAGGCTTAACATCTATCAACAAGAATATGCTACATTTTTGCTCGGTCCCTCCACTCCCTAACCCTACCTCCACCCCATAGCTGCCATCTTGCCTACCATCTATGAGTCTGTCTCTATTTTGCTGGTTAGTACAGTTTGTTCATTAGAGTCCATATATGAGTGACATCATATGGTATTTGTCTTTCTCTGGCTGGCGTATTTCACTTAGCATGTTTTCCAGGTCCATCCATGCGGTCACAAAGGGTAAAGTTTTCTTCTTTACTATGGCCAAGTAGTGTTCCATTGTGTACATGTCCCATGGTTGTATTATTCACTCATCTATTGATGGACCCTTGGGCTGTTTCCATACCTTGGTGATTGTAAATAATGCTGCAATGAGCATAGGGGCACTTATGTTCTTTCAAAGTAGTGTTTTGGGCTCCTTCGGATATGTTACCAAAAGTGGGATCACTGGGTCAAATGGCAGATCCATTTCTAATGGCCATGGACACAGTGTGGTGATTGCAGGGAGGAGGGAGGTATAAGGGGCATAAATGGTAATGGGAAAAAATGCAATAAAAAAGGTTTACCTTTTAAGGAATAGGAAACCAGGCAGGATTGTGTTCTGCTCTGAAACTGGTACAGATGATGCTGTAAATGTGGTTGTAATTTACTATCTGTGGTATAAAGAAAAAAAAATCACTTTGTCTAGAAAAAAAAAATGCTACAACCAGAGGGTTGAATGAGGTCATGTTCATAGACTTTTAAGTGCTGTTCAGGTTGTTTGATGGGGCCAGGTAGGTAGGAAGAAGGGCACCAGGAACTAGAGGAACAGGACCTCCATGAGGCCCCCAGACCCTGCACGTGGGGTCAGGGCTTGGTTGACAGCACAGAGCAGTGTAGGCACCCACCCTTCGTCCCATCTGAGGTGCCTGAGACCCCTGTCCATCTGTAGCTCCTCCTCAGTACTCATGCTCTGTCTCTTCCTGGGGCTGGATGCGGCACGGGGCAGCAGAGAATAGCATAAGGTCTGTAACCCTGCAGATGTTCTCTCCAGAAGTGGTTTGTAAAAAGCGTGCAACTTGGAAAGTAAATTGGTTTCTGACTTTGAGAAGTTTTAAATAGTTGTGGAAGCAGCTCATTTTGTCTGAGAGATTTTGGTCATCTTGGATAAACAGATGTTACCTACCCTTTGCTTTAATTTTTTGAGGCCTGCTGAAAGGAAGCTTGACTGTGAATCAAATGACTATAGGCTGAAAACTTTGTGCTCTTTTATGATATTTGAGTCCTAGACAAGTTCCCTTAATTCAGAAGGTAGTGGCTTGAGGAAAGAAGTCTGTCAAGCACGTCAGAAAAGCTGGCATATGAAAATGAGATTCTCCTCTGAGCATGGGACAAAAAGCACTGTGGGGAGAAAGTTGTGAGGGGACAAGAATTTTCAGCTTATCACCAGTTTTAGCTAAAGTTTTTGCAGAGGCTCAGTTGAGTTTGGGAGAGGACGTTAACTCAACTTTTGCAAACACTGGCACCCCGTGCACATCAAGATCTGTCCATAGCTCTGACTCTTTGTTAAGAAGAATGGGCTCCCTCAGGAATAAGCCACTGATTTCTCTTTTAATCTTGTCAGGTGGAGGCATACGGTTTAAGGTGTGGGGGGTAGGGGAAGCACAGATTCAGGGAATTAGTTTTAAAATTTTTATGAACTTTGGGAAAAGGCTGGTTAAAATGTGAGACACCCTCTTTACTAAGCTATATGGACCCCTTGGATATTGGGTAATTTTCCACGGGCTGTAATTCCGCTTCAGTCACTGTTTGCCTGCCAGGTGAGAGCCTCAAGGACAAAAGCTGCAGGAAACTGCTCTTCTACATGAATAAGGCAATTGTCAAACCTGCAGGATAAACTTTAAGGGTTTTAGGCCAAAAGCTGTTTAGAATTTGAGTTGGGATCATGAGTAAACCCACTTATCTCTTTTATATTCTTAGCTTTTTGTAAGGTGCTGTTTTGTTTTGTTTTGTTTTGTTTTGTTTTGTTTTTCCCAGGGTTGGGGTGGGGGGTAGGGGGATACTAACAATTGACTGTAAAATACAACAGGGAAATTGTATTCCAAGTTCCTCCCAAACAAAAATCAGGATGGATGTCAGCTGGTGGCAGGCAGTAGCTTTTGGGGGTCTGTTCTGGATCTGGTGGCACTTCTGACTGCCAAAAAGAAGTCTTAACTGAGAAGTGCTCAGATAAACGCCTCAGATAAACAAGATAAAGCTTGATGCTTTCGCACTTTTTCGCTGTGGCAGGTATGACGAACGGAGGGAGGGGTGTGAATCAGATGCAGGGCCTTACTTAAAAGAGGTGGTTCTCTTCCCTGGACTGGTCCAAGAATCGCCTGGAGATTCTGGTTAGAAATGCCAAGCCCCTGGGAGAGTTGAGGGTACTGGGGACCAGCAGGAGGGCGATGCTGAGGGATGTCTTTATTTCTCAGCAGCACTGCAGGCACTTTGCAAACACTGTTCCACAGTGTCCCTGGCAAAGGAGGACTGGACCTTTCCATGAGGTACAGGAAATATAAGGGTTCAAGCTGTGTCCAAGCTCATTCAAAATACAGCCATGTGGTCCCCACAGAAAGCAGCCCGAGGAAGGGATCTCCACCTGGGTCATATGGAGGAGGGAGTTGAATATGTGCAAGTCCTAACAGCCAGAAGGTGCCAGAACACTGTTGGCTGACTCCAGACACGGCCAAGTTCTTTTCCCTCCACCACACCCAGAACCCACGTAGGGTCGTGGTTCTCATTATTACTGAAGTGTAATTTATTCTTTTGGAGTTACTTAATCCCTCATTAAATTCATCAAACTCCTTTCTAACCCTTCTCATTAAGAAAAGACCTCGATCAGACAAGACTACCCATTTTCAAAGGCTGCAGCTTGAATAAATTTACCTTTAAATGCACAGTGCTCTCAAATGCTTCAGGTTGATTTTTAAAAGAATTCCGTTTCTACCTGGACCCAAAGTAAAATTTGGAACTTTTTTTATCCTCACTTTCTCTTTTTTCATATGTTTGGGGATATGAACTCACCCTTTTGTCCTCTGTTCACCACAAAATTTCTAACACAAATAATGCTGCCTCTCAGTGGACAAAACCCTTAAAAAGGCAAAAAATGATCCAATGACAACAGAAGCCCTGTGATTTGCACTGGGACACGGGTGTTTGGGAAATCAACAGGACACCATTTTTTTCTGAGTTTTTATGGGTGACACGGGGAGGTGTCATGGCTCCATGCTTACGGTGATTCGGGTGAACTCTAGTTCTCTGAGCAGGTTCATCTGAGATTTGCCTTTTTCCTTTTTTTTTTTTAACCTCAGTCTCTTCCGAAGAGAAAAAGAAACAGCAGCAGCGAGAGGGCAAAACTCTCAGAGACAGTGTTTCACTTCCTAGGAATGGAACTAATTCAAACGGAAGCCGACTTGGCCAAATTCTCAATAATGTCATAGGAACCAAAAAGGACAAAACAACTCCTCCTCACCCCCCAGAAAGGACGAGAACAATTTTGCATGTTTACATTCCCCCAAGCTAACCTAATATTCAACCAGCCTTAATAAGGCATGTCTGTCATTAGAGAACATTTCCCTGAAGCAAATTCTCAGAGGACGTTAACAAGATATGACTCCTACTTATTTCCAGTGGGAAGTCTTATGTTGCTATATATATGAATTAATGTCATCGCAGATGAGCTGCCTACTAGAACACATGTTTTCTGTGGGAACCCTTGGGAGTAGCACTAATTATTGAATTATTTATTGTTTGTGCAGAACAGAGAAAAATTCTATGAGCAAGACCCTTCTGTCATGAAAACAACAAAACACTTGGCCAGAAATGTTTCCCCTAGAACCAAGCAGGATTGAGAAAGTCTGCCAAAATTTACTTTGGGGGCCTCTCACTTGCTTCTCTTATTAGTTTTTTTGGCATCTTCTTTATTTATTTTTTTGTGGGTTCATTCTGAAAAATCTCATCGGTCAGGAAAAGAATGGTGAAGAGTCCGTGTCTGTGGACATTTAAAGACATAGGTTCTCACCTCTTGTGCCGTTCCTGTCAATCCCCCAACCATGCCATCCACCCCCCAACATAGGGACATTTTGATTTCACATTAATGATGATTTTACATTAAAGTGGCCTGAGGAAATTTTTAAAAATTCTATCGTAGGCAAGTTTAATCTCAGTCTCTGGAGGAGGAAGCCCCCACAAGGGTATTGTGTGAAATCTGCCTGGTGACACTGATGTGCAGCCAGTGTCTGAGTCACTTGGTAGGCTAGGGAAAGGCTGGGGGCTGGGACTCAGGAGTCCTGGGTCTCATTTTAGCTTCACCCATGGCACTTGCATTCCTGGCTTGGGTTTCTTATATTTGAGAAGATGATATCTACTTTGCTACCCACCATGCAAAATATTAGAAAATGCCATTGATAACTCAGGGGAAAGCACTTAAAAATTCAACATTAGACAAACATCCGATCACTATTTTTATGCCTCAGAAACAGCATCTATCTAACTTATCATGTGCAAGTTGACTGCAGACTCACAAAAGGGACTGGTAAATCAGAAGGAAGAGAAAACTAAATTCACACTCACAAGTCAAGACCACCCAACCAGCAGGAGGGTTGTAGAAAGACTTACAAAGCATTGCCATATTCATAAAAAAGAAAATTCCCCCTGTCTTTAGGTGCTATATGCAGAAAGCAGAATGACTTTTTGTCTCCCAACTATGGGAGTTACTATGCCACAGTGCTCTGTGCCCTTGGATACTGGAAGGTTCGCCTTATTGTGCTTTACCGAAGTAAAAGGCTAGAGAATCCATTGCTCTCTTCTGAACTCGCCCTGGTACCTGATCCCATTCTGTGGCACTAACCAGATTGCAGCCTCCTTGCATTCCATTTGTCCTCCGTGGGCAGCCAGTTTTCTCTAACAGTGTTTTGATGAGGCTTCTTGAGTGGTTCAGGGGTGGGTGGTCGTCAGCGGAGAGAACTCGGAGTACTTCTGTCAGCTGGCCAGGACTCCGAGTGCTGCTGCTGTCCTGGTTGGAAGATTTCTCTGTCTCAGTACAAGAAACAAGGCTGAGGAGAAGGAACAATGGCAGGCAGAATACTGAAAGCCTTGTCCAGAAGCACATTTCCATTCCTCCTTTACCTTGAGTCTGTCTTTGATGGAGCAGGTAGGTTGGTGTTCACGGTGTGAAATGGTAACCAGAGGAATTTCTGTGGTGAAGGGGGAAAATAAAGACTTTAATTATTGTGCCCGCAACATATTTGAAAGGATTCATTAATTGGGTGGCTAAGCTGATTTGCAATGACAAGCTCTTTCTGAACAACAGGGAGTCTGTAGGTCATTTATAACCCCGAATGGCCAGAAACTATCATGGTTGTAGACTTTCAGACTGTAGAAAAGCCAAGGATTTTGTTCCATTGCCTCTCTCTGAACTAAACCTAGAGTCAAAAATTAAGGAGAGTACATTTCTCTGTCCATCATGCTGGGGGTATGAGTCATGGGAGCTAGGATAGGAAACATCCTCTTTTTATCTCCTTGTTAAGTGAAACTCTCAGTGCTTTGTGGTCCCTACCACTGAAATAAGAAACTAAAACAAAAGGGAAGACACATTTTAGTAAATTATCAATGTCGTATCGAAGGTTTTAGACAAGGAAGGATACCAGAAAAAAATAGTAACATTCAGAAACCACTGGTCAGTTATTAAATTTTAGTTTTATTAAAAGTACAAATGATATGGAGCCCTGGCTAGGTGGCTCAGTTGGAGCATGATTCTGTAAACCAAAAAGTCATGGGTTCAATTCCCAGTCAGGGCACATACCTAGCTTGCAGGTTAGATCCCTGGTTGAGGTGCATACAGGAGGCAACCAATAGATGTTTCCCTTTCATCACATCTATGTTTCCCTCTCTCTCTCTCTCTCCTTCACCCCTTTCCTCTCTCTCTAAAATCAATAAAAACATATCCCCAGATGAGAATTTTGAAAAAGAGAGAGAATTTCAAGACCTCATGAGCCATAATAAATCCACATACTCAGTGGTCATTAAAAGGATGGGGGGACAACTTTAGAGCTAATTAGCTCTCTGGAAAAACAATTTCTTCAAACAATTGCTTAAGCAATGCAAAATTTCAGCCCCCACTTTACATCCACCAGTAAACCCTACTTGCTGTCAAAAAGAAGGAGAGGCGAAAGAGAAGAAATGCAAAATGTTAACAGTATATCAGATCTTGGCCCAGAGATGAGCTAATCGTGACTGTTGGGTAGGAAAAAACACACTAGGATTACTTTTATGGGTTTTTTTTAAGGCATTTAAGATTCTTGGGTTAGCATTTTAAAAATGGCAGAAGATGATACAAACATTTTTAAACCCAGTGCTTACCTTCAGAAGAAAGACAAATGATTATTTATCTGGAGCTTTGCGGGCTTTTAAATCTCAGGGAGTATTTTGTGGTTGCAAAGTTCTCTGTTTTTAAAATTCCTTGACTGTGCACTGGGAGCTGGAATGGATTATTTCAGCCCAACAGAGTTTTCGGTTGCTATGGCGAAAGCTACACTGAAGGTAACAATGAAGGTGGATAAAAGTGAGCACTTTCTGTCTGGCAAGTTTTCAGGAAAATCAAATAAAAGTGGTTCATGAACCCAACTTTTTCCTATCAATAATTTCCAGTTTTTTAAGAATCATCTACAGTTAATTGATTTTTTTAGAATCTATCATTTTTTTAAGTTGTTCAAGTACAGTTGTCTCCATTTTCACCCCACCACGTCTCCCTGCCCCACCCATCCCCATCTCCCACCCTTGAACCTACCCCCTTTGGCTTTGACCATGTATCTTTTATACATATCCCTTGACGGACCTTTCATTATTTTCCCCCATTATCCCTCTCTCCCTCCCCTCTGGTTACTCTCAGTTTGTTCTCTATTTCAATATCTCTGATTATATTTTGCTTGCTTGTTTGTTTCATTGATTAGGTTCCACTTACAGGTAAGATCATATGGGCCAGATGAAGTCAAAGTATATTATTTTGCAGAATGGAAAGATGTTAGTGTTAGATTAAGATATTTTTCTTTCCATTTGGTTTTGTGATAACTGTTTAATCCACACTCTAACCAAGGAGTTGTTGAAAAGATAGAATTTTTAGAACCTTATTTATTTCACAAGGTGTGGAGGTTTAATGTGGTTATAAATTCAAAAATATATAATTTCTTTTTAAAATTTTTATTGTTATTCTATTACAGTTGTTCCAATTTTTCCCCTTTGCCCTCCTCTGCTCAGCAGCCCCCAGTTCCCACAGTCAATTCCCACACTGTTGTCCACATCCATGTGTTGTTCATACATGTTCTTTGAATAGTCTCTTAGCCTTCTTTCCACCGTTATCCACCTCTCCTCTCCCCTCTGGTCACTGTCAGTCTGTTCCATGTTCCCATGCCTCTGATTATATTCTGCTCATTATTTATTTTATTTTGTTCACTAGATTCCTCTCATAGGCGAGATCATATGGTATTTGTCTTTTACTGACTGGCTTATTTCACTTAGAAAATATTTTCCAGTTCCATCCATGCTATTGCAAAAGATAGGACTTCCTTCTTTCCTTTTGCTGCATAGTATTCCATTCTGTAAATTTACCACAGTTTTTTGATCCACTCATTTACTGATGGGCACTTGACTATTGTAAGTAGTGCTGCAATGAACATACAGGTTCATAAGTTCTTTTGAATTGGTAATTTGGGATTCTTAGGGTTTATTACCAGTGGTGGAATGGCTGGGTCAATTGGCAGTTCCATTTTTAGTTTTCTGAGGAAATTCCATACTGCTTTCCACAGTGGCTGCACCAGTCTGTATTCCCACCACTAATGCACTAGGGTTCCCTTTTCTCCACATCCTCTCCAGCACTTTTTGTTTGTTAATTTACTGATGACAGCCATTTTGACCAATGTGAGGTGATATCTCATTGTGGTTTTAATTTGCATCTCTCTGATGCTAGTGATGTTGACCAATGTTTCATATGTCTATGGGTCATTTGTATGTCCTCCTTGGAGAAGTGTCTCTTCAGGTCCTTTGCCCATTTTTTAACTGGATTGTTTGTCTTCCTGGTGTTGAGTCAGATGAATTCTTTAATACTTGGGAGATCAAACCCTTTACCAATATTTCATTGGCCAATATACAGTCAGTTCCCTTTTTATTTTGGTGATGGTTTCTTCAGCCATGCAGAAGCATTTTAATATGATGTAGTCACATTTCTTTATCTTTTCCTTTTTTATCGCCTGTACCACAGTCCAGTTCTCCCAACATCATTATTGAAGATGTTATTTGTACTCTATTGTATGCTCAAATATTGATTTGTCAAATATTAATTGATCATAGAGATATAGGTTTATTTTTGGGCTCTCCATTCTGTTCCATTGATCTATACACCTGTTCTTATGCCAGTATCAGACTGTTTTGATTACAGTGGCCTTGTAGTACAGTTTGATATCAGGTATTGTGATACCTTCTACTTTGTTCTTCTTTCTTAAGATTGCTGAGATTGTTTGGGATCTTTTTTGTTCCATATAAATTTTTGAAATATTTGTTCTAGATCTGTGAAATATGCCATTGGTATTTTAAGAGGAATTGCATTGAGTCTATAGATTGCTTTGGGTAGTATGAACATTTTAATGATGTTAATTCTTCCTATCCATGAACACAGTATATGCTTCCATTTATTTATATGCTTCCTCCTAATTTCTTCTTTCAGTGTTATAGTTTTCTGAGTACAGGTCTTTTACCTCCTTGGTTAAATTTATTCCAAGTTACTTTATTTTTCCTGTTGCTACAGTAAATGGGATTTTTTTCCTAGTTTCTAATTCTAATATTACATTGTTGGTATAAAAAGTGCCCTCAATTTCTGGATATTGACTTTGTATCCCATTATTTTGCCAAATTCACTTATTAGATCAAGTAGTTTTTTGATGGAGACTATAGGGTTTTCTATGTACACTATCATGTCATCTTTGAATAATGACAGTTTTCCTTCCTCCTTTCTCATTTGGATGCTTTTCATTTCCTTTACTTGTTTGATTGCTGTGGCTAGAACTTCCAGGACTATGTCAAATAAAAGTGGTGAAAGTGAACACCCGTGTCTTGTTCCTGATCTTAGTGGGAAAGCTTTTAGTTTTTGCCCATTGAGTATGATGTTGGCAGTAGATTTTTTTGTACATGGTCTTTATTGTGTTGAAGTATGCTCC
>VMDR010016306.1:0-21321 GCA_007922815.1 Macrotus californicus | reverse complement strand
GGAAACAAGGGTTGGTGTGAGATTATGCCCACTCAAAATCTTTTTGATTTCTGAAAAAGCCATCTAGTGCAACAGCCTCATTTTACAGATGAGAGAACCAAGACAGAAGAAGATTAGGTGGTTCTCCCTGAAGTTCATCTGGTGAGTAATGGTAGAACCTGAAGGAAAACTCAAGTGTCCTACTCTGATCTAATGTTCTTTTTACTATACTATGTTATTGCCAAGAAATCGAAGACAAAGGCAACATAGGATCTCAAAAAGGAAGAGGACAAACCTGAGAAACTGGCCAAAATAAAAATAATGGCCAATCTGAGCAGTCATCACTGCAAAAGGAAAACCATGTTCTAGGCAATTAGGCACCAACCTCCACAACTCAAACAAATTAACGTTGAAGGACTTTTAGAGGGCCACCACAACAGGTGGCCTTAGTTAGACAAGGAGTGCAGGCTATACCTCGTAAGACATTGACCTGAGCTGATCCATAACTAACCTATTTGGGGGAAAGGGAGTAGGAAAGAAATACTATTTGGTATTTCCTTGCCTGGTAAACGACAAGTTCACCTATTGCTGCTGCCTCAGCCATTCCTACCACATCAGAGCAACTTGTATATGTCTTCTTCCTCTCTATCTCCTTACTTGCGCTACCACGCAGAGCATTATACCTGTAGCCAGCCACAGCACAGATATTTATAAGTACTTTGCAAGAATCTAAATGGAGAATAAAAGAGCCTCTCATGTGAAGGAAAAAAAATGAACAGCTGACTCTTTTCTTACAGGAAAAGCCTAACTGGTTTGCACTTTGGACTTTATTTGGGTAAAACGTTTTGGGAAAACTCTTGTAAAAACCATAAAAACTATCTTCAAACATTTAGAGGATTCTAAGTTTATATGTAATCTGTTGCTTTCAGCTCTAGTAAAATTATCCAGAAACAAGCAAACAAACAGCAAACAATACCCACCTTTACTTCCATCTGTCTGTTGTCTCCTACAGGGTAAAATGTGTAATCAGAGAGACAACAGAACCTCTACCTGAAATTCCAAGAAAATTCTCAATTTTTTACTATGATCAAGTTAGTATGAGATATATTGGTGCTTTTTAGAAAATATGAAGCAATATGTAAGTAATTGAAAAACCTCAAAAGAATGTATCAGTAAGGAGGAACTGTTGTTTGGCTATTTAATTTTAATCATCAAACAAGATTATGGTTTTTGCTTTGGTGTGGAACAAAATATAACTAATCTACTTCTGCTCTATAAGAGTATCTTTTCACCCAGGAGCCAGCAAATAAGGAGACTATTGTTTCAAGTGATGACGGAGATGTTTCAAGAGATTGTTGAGTAAAGTATATGAGAGACACACAGGAGAAAGAGAAACTTGGTTGGCATGCCAACTGCTTGGTGAGTTTCTGCTAGTTAGAAAAAGAACCTGGGGACCATTAGGTATGGATTTCATGGGTGGCATAATGTCACTGGATCACCCCCTCTCTGGCCCCCAAATTAATACAAAAAGAAAGGGGAGATGAATTCATAGATTACTGAGCATATGACCAATTAGCAGACAAGTAAATCTTTCCAGTAAATCTGTGCGAGAACACTTTGTATACCTCAGTAGGTGTATATAAATTATTAAAACTCATTTTTAAAACTTATTTGATCTCTATTGATATTTTTCTACATGTGCAAATACATATGGACTTAAATAAATATAATACATGCTTTCAAAATATATTTATACTAGCTGGCAGTCTCTGGTCAATTGTGAAATTAAGCAACTGCAATTTTACTTCCAATATCTAATATACCTTCCAAGGGGTATCGGAAGAAATGGAGGATCTCAATTACCTGAGGATGTTGCCTTTACAAACATACAGAAGAGTCAGCAGTACCTCAGAGAACCAGAGATGAGGTCCAGCCTGCCCTACTCTGGAGCTTCCACCAGGGCCCTTTTGATTTGACAGGGCTCTGCTATCCAATGTCAACCATGCCTGAGCCAGTTTCTGAGATTCTACTTGGCTGAAGCTCAGGCAGAACAGGCAGACAGACCTCAGGTTGTTCTGACTCATTTTAGCCCAACAAAGACTTGTTTGAACTGTAGAAGGTTGAGAAACCTCTTCTTCATCTCTTCTTAGGGAAGATTTTTATCTGTTTGAGATGGTTGAGGTGTGGTCTTGCCTCAAGGTGGAAGGGAAATCCCCACAACCATCAGTCTTGAGGTTCAGACCAAGTCAATCTCCTCTTTGAATGCTTCTACTTATTTCATTCATATTTCCTGAATTTGGGGGCATAAATTTACCACCCAGTTTCTATGATGATCTTCAAGGGTTGCCTTTTTCCTTTATCACAATCCATATTCCCGGATTCTGACCTTGAGCCTCTGCATATAAATATGTTTTACGTAAACCTGCACTGCCTCCTCATCTGTCCGTCACTTCTCTGGGACAAGGCACTAGGTCTGCGACACTTTCAAATAATGACTCTGAAGCTGGTTTCCAATGGTGTAAACATCCTCCGTCAAACTGCTGGGAGCTGCCTAAATGAATTTCCTGGTTTGCTACTTAGGAGAAAGTTTCTTAAATTCCTAGTCCCTTAGTTTTCTTGTTTTGATTGGTGATTCAAGGATGAGATGAAAGATGATGATAACATTTCTACAAACATGAAAGGTCACCCTGAGGACTACAGAAGAAAATATGTAATTATATTATAAAACTCTAAATCATAATAGAAAGTTGATATATACTTTATTATAGTAGATGTAATGCTATTATGAGATATCTTTAAAGTGTTGAGATATTGTGTGTGTCTGTACCGGCCGGGGACAGCCAGTTCCTCCTGTGATCCGAACACCGTACTTTTCACACTCTTTTCTCTAACCGGGAACTCATCCCTTCCTAATAACCCTCACGGGTATCTTCCAACCAGCCTGGCTCCACCAAACTTCTCTTGTTCTAACACTTAATACCCATGTGACCTTGGACAAGTGACTTGGGCAAGAAATACTTGTTGAGGGTCTTCTAGGCTGGATATTAGAGTTCAGAGTGAGAAGCTGACTCGCCCAGGTAGCACCATCGATGGCAGACGAGAATAGAACTCCCATCTTCCATCTGACAGACCAGCCGTGACCCTGCCCTACCCTGCTTCTCTAGGGTTACTTCAAAGAATTCAAAGATTATTGCCAAACTCAACACAGTCCTCCTCTGTTTATTAGCTTATTGTGTCAAATGTGCCCATAGTTTCCTTTTAGAATTTTTGTGGGGATACCACATTTTTTTCCACTGATGGAAGCCTCAGATAGCAGGCTCTGTTAATAAGAAGGAAATTTTAAAATATATTTTATTAATCTATGTTAAGCATTAAAATGTTATTTTAGTCCTATTTACCTTTGAAAACCTTTTAATCTATTTTAAGTATTTTTCAGATTATAAAACTGTTTGCCTCCTTTAGATTTTTTTCACACTACTTTCTTATGATCAATAGTTTTTACTTGATACTCCCGTAAATATGAATACCTGTCTCACTACATTCTTATCAATAGTAAATGCTATCACTTTTGCCAATGATTTAACTATTTTATGCCCATATTCCCTACTCTTATTCTGCATAAAGAATCAGTTCATACTTTTTTGATCAATTGTTCAATTTGCTAACTAGAAAAGATCTTTCATCAGTTTATTTTTTTAGTTTAAGAAAGTTTTATTCTACCTTTTATGTTCTATTTGTTCTTCTTTTTTTCAGTTTAAAATACCCATCACATATAAGTTGGCTCTTCATCTCCCCAGATCTAAATGTCTCATCCTTGTGCTTAGCACAGTATATGGTTAATAGACATGCATTGGAATCTGATATACTTGAGTTTTAGTTCTGCTTTGTCATCTACTGGCTGCTTGCCTGGGTACATCAGGTGACCTTTCCAGGTCTCAGTTTCTTCCCCTGTAACTTGCCTCTGGTGTCCAGTGAGTGCTCCATGAACAAAAGCCACCCCTGCTCCCTTTCTTGCCGTTCTGTAAGAGTGCTCTGAGTCCTCTAGTTCACTGATTCCATTTCTGCGTGTGATTTTGGTTCCTTATGTGCTCTCTCAGTATTTAAATTCTATGATTATTCAGTTGACTCCTTCACTCATTTCTTATTCTCTCAACCTGAATCTCAATGTGTTAATTTTCCATTAATCTTTTGCTTTCAAAGAGATCATGTGCCCTTGATATTTCACTGGAGACACAAAGCTGAAATGTCTATAGGTTTTCTTCTCTTTCCTGTGGAAGATCTTTAGCAAAGGTTTGCCTCTTGTCAGCTCTGTTAAGTCTCTGCAACTCTTTGATGCGGCAGAATATTTCCTTGTGCCTTCTATGTCCTTCTTTCTTTTCCCTTTGTGAAAGCTTGGGTAGGGTCTGCTTGCTTTCTGTTACTGGACAGTGCTACAGTCTCTTTAAATAAAAATCATAGTCTTAATTTAGAAATTAGAAGTGTCCTGCCAAGAAATTAATCATAACTTGGTTTCTAATATGATCAGACTAGAAACTTACTGTAGAAATGGGGTGAAATGGATGGCTTCCTCTTACTTTTTCTGTACTAAATCCCCACCCTTCCTGGATTACTAACAATTTTAAATCACTTTTGAGTAAAAGAGAGAAAGAAAGAAGTATTAAGGGATAAAGAACTTATTTGAACAGATGTTCTCATAAGTTGCCTTCAGGCTTCCTGAGACTGGCAGAGAGTTGAAGCTCCTCTTTCAGTGGGTGTGTTTGAAGGTTCTTTGATGATTTCCATCACTCAAGGCCCCTCTCCTGCAGTTCTCTTGACTGGGAGGGTATGTCTCTGTTTTGGGTGGTCCCTTTCAAATTGTTCTGCAGCCCTCAGAAATTCAGGGCTCACCTGGAAGGTATTGCTGCTAGAGTTCTTTCCTCTGGGTAGGTGCACTGGACAGGACCTGTAATGATATTAATACCACCTTCACTCTCTCTCCTGTCTGACCCATCTCTGCTCCACAGCAAAACCTACATGTTTCTTTGGACTGACAAACTAGACACAGGATGCTTTAGTTTTCTCAGACATGGGTCAGGTGACAATCTTCCGTAAACGCCTACCAAAGCCCTCAGAAGGATATTGTAGCAGATCTTCATTCTATGCTTCACAGAAAGAAAGCAGAACTCCTTAATCCACCCATAATTTTATGTGTGTTAGATCATTTTACAGTAACAGTTTTCTCTCTAAACACATATCATCTGGACCTGGTTTTAGATCTTTGATTTGGCTGAAGGGTCCCAAGTTCATAGAACTGGTGAGAAACTGTGTTTTTTATTTTGGGGCATAGCATGACATTTTGACATCTTGGAGTGCCTTACAAACATGGGAGAGACTACATATTCCAGGGCTAACTAACTCCTAAAGATGGTAAACAGCTTACTTGAAAGAACATCTTTCATAAGCAAGTTAACCAATCCAGAGCCTAAAACTCAACCATCTTCTCGTCAAGCTCTCCCACATCAAGCCATTATTGGCTCAGTGTCCCAGGCCCAGGTTTCAGACAACTAAAGACCACCCCTACAACCCAGAGCCCACTGACATTACACAAACCAGCAATTCCTGAGATACTTACCCTGCCTTGCCTTCAAAAATCCCAACAAAGATTCTGATCTAGACTTTCTCCTTGCTCACGCTTCTTCCTCCTGACAAAAGCCTGCTGCCTCTCTTGTAGCCCTGCATGGCACACTGTGCCCCCTTTTCTTAAGAAATGTAAGTAATAAATTATCTTTCAATGGTATGGGCTATTCTGTGTTGGCCCTCAGTTATACTTCTATAAATTAAGTACCAAGTATTATTTTAATAAAAGTATAATGCTACATATGGAGATCTGTTTCATAGTTACTTTGATGTCTGATGTATATCAATTTCCCTTTAAAAATTCATAATTAAGTTTTTGACAGAATACAGAACTCAGTCTGAAGTTTCTTCACATATGCTCTCAAACCGTCCCCGAGCGCATTTACTTATTCAGAAGCTGTTCAGTTGATATCATGTCTACCAGACAGGACACTGGCTGATGGGCACATGAAAGTCCCTGCCACACCATAGCTTAATGTCGGCTGACACCAGATAGAGCTGATCATACAGAATCAGTACCCTGCTGTGGATTGCCACTTAGATCTAAGGGCAGGAACCTTCAGCGTATACTTTTTAGCTAATGAGTAAAAGAACACAGTATTCAAATGATGTCTAAACTCACAGGGAAGCAAAAAGCCACAGTTACAGTGTCATGGCTTGGAGGCCTTTGGATGATGGCATCTACCAAACACCACCTCAAAGGGATGTGAGCTGAGAGCCAGCATGGCAGTCTGAAAGCAAGCTGCCATTCCAGAGGGGAACTAGTAGAGAGGGGGAGTCCAGTGACATTTAAAGAACATGGAGACTGTGATGGCTACTAAGAAAGAGATTTGGAAGAGATAGTGAGGAATAGAGCCAGGAGAAAGTTCTGAGTGGAAAAGCAGATGGACATGGAGCTTCTTATCTGGCTCTTGGAAAGCCGGGCATATTAAAAAGGGTGGCTGGTGGAATAAGCATTAGCCCGAGAGATCAGACATCCACAAAAGCAGGCAGCGGGTCCAGATGCTCACTGTGTCATGGTTCGAATAGTCTTCAGAGATGAGGACACGCTGTTTTCTTCTTTTTGAAGAGTCCAAACATATTAATCTGGAATCCTGCAATTGGAACAGATGACGAGGAAATATTTCGAATGTTAAATTACACTCTACAGAAGAAGTAGGTCCAAAAGATCAGAAAGAGCCATGAGTGCGGTGGGCACCAGTCCTTAATATGGTGTCCTCATGCTCCTGTCAGGGGTCAGAGTCAAGTAATTTTCCCAGAAATTGATGTTCCAGGTTTAGTGGCTCAGTTCAAAAAAGTAGCTGAGGCTCCTGAGATCATTATCTTGTGCTGGAGACAGAAGCTTGCACCTTTGATTCTTAATAATGGAACATGACACCTCCCTTGGTGCACAGGTTGACCTAAGGCTTCTTCCTCCTGTTAGTACCACGGGAAGATAGAGTAGTGGGTGTAGCATCCTCACAGACCAGAAATTCTGTCTTCTCTGAGAGCTGACCAACAATTAGTGAATGCTGTCCAATCTCTTTCTTCATACAGTAAAACCAAAGGGTTGATATCAGTCCAGATAGCAAGTTTCCTGAGTGGTTGGTGCACATTAAAGGAACAGGGCCCTCTGCCAGCAGTTGTGGTGTGTGGAGCCAGAGAAAATTGTTAAATTGGAAGCAGAATTTAAGGGAAAACCAGGTCAGAACCAAGGTTTATAATCCACTCACTTGACCAAATAGGTCTGTATGAGGAGAAGAGGCATGATAAAAAGCCAAATGTTTAATAGTGCACGAGCAGATACACCTGAAAGAATTCCCTACCCGAGAATAAATAATCAAGGTAGCTCTTTATGAAAATTCAAAGCCAAGGTCGTGGGTGATGAAGGGGCCAGAAGGAAGCAGATCCTTCCCTTCTATGACGAAGGCGAAGAGGTACCTCTTTTGTCTTCCAGCTTTTACCGTCTCAGGCTGATTTTTCCCAGTGTTTCCCCTTTAAGGTTATATCGGGGAAGTTGTTTGTTTTTTAAACTTAGATTTACCAGTATGAAAGTCATTTGTGGAAAATGAGCATGCACAGGCCTAGAGATAATCTCAGATCCTATAGTTCACAGAAGACTATTTGTAGACAGCCCTCTGGAGCAAAGAAGGTATAGTCAAGAAATATTTCAGGACTGACTTTCACTATTTATAACACTCTGAGTCTCATAGCGCTGAAATTGGAGGAAGAATGTCTTCCTCCTACACTACTGCATGAAAGTTACACCTCTTCGGTCAAGAGATGGCTACATAGTATTCACATTCAGAACAAAGTTTGTATCCCAGACACAGACCTGGAGTGGTTTCTAATTTAAAATTAGATGTTGAAAAAAATAAATCTGGATACTATAAAAAATTATACCTGTATCAGAGTAAAAAGGATTTTTTAAACAATTGTCAGGCCAACACATCATATTGCCAAACCCATAAACCGCTTCAAGAAACAGATGGAATTTATATCACAGACTCTCAAACCTCATGGAGAGGGATCTTTGAGTCCAATTAACCCCTTGGCAACAGTGTTTAATCTGGAAGGATATGCTCAAAGCATCCAAAAATATTTTGTCTAGACTTACCCACTGCAGAATTTTCTATGGCACATTCTCTGGGCAAGTGACAGGACAGTGGACAGAGACTGGTGTTATCTTCTCAGAATGCATGTTCTCTTCCCATATTCTCAAGGATATTTCCATAACAAGTTTACAAGACAGGTATTTTACCTCTGTTGGATCTGCCATTCAGTCTTGCTAGGATTTTTAATGCAAGTGCCAAGTCCCAAATTAAAAGAAAATACAAAAACATGTCAGTATGTGCTGAGCTACTAGTGACGATATCCAAAGATGGCAAAAGCTGGAGAATTAGAGTGTTTCATATAAAATGTCATCGGTGCAATTTTTGTAGACATACTCAACCAATTTAAGAAGGAACTGAAAGTTTAAAAATAATCCATCCCCTTTATCATTTTATTAGCATTTTGAATATTATCTCCTTACATGGTAAAGCTAGGTTAGTTAGAAGCCGTCATTTAATCAAGGTGGATGTTGGGGTTCTAGGCTGCAGGCTGCTGCAGAACTGTGGGCACAGGGTCAGAATGTCCTTCCGTGCGGGTTTCAATAAGTGCCCAGCCTTCTGTGCCTGAAAGCACTGTGGTCCTGTGTGAAGGCAGAGAAGATGAATGGACAGGTACTTCTTAAGGTCCATTGCAAACTGCAGTCCCTAACCCAAGACCTGGTTTGTCTACTAACAAGAGTGCTTCATATATCATGACTTTGGGAATGGGAGGAAAGGGAGGAAGAGAGAATGGAGAAATTACATTAGCAAGGAACAAAGTAAAAATGGGAGAAATGAAAAGGCAAGTAGCCAATTAAAAAGGGGGAAATATGAAAGCAATTTGATTTAGCAATTTGTTGACTATAAATAAGCCAAATGACAAACTCAAAAGAAAAACTTGACAGAAAACATTCTGGAAGAAAATACATGGAAATCTTATTTATGGTGGTCACCTTTCTTTCAGTGCTTCCACCACCATTACTGAAGTATCTTCCATCGGTCCCGACGACGTTTATGCTCATATCTTTGATAAAGCTCTCTTATCTCCTCCTTTGCCTAAGAAATATTTTCCTCTAGCAACTGCCAGTCGTGGTTGGACAGAGTATTGTTGCTGGATTTGAAAGTAATCATTGACATTCGTAACCATTGTAAGTGACTGCTCACTTTCCTATGCACACTTCCCGGGTACACCCTTAGCTATGACTACAACCCTGTGCCCCAGGTTATCAATATCATTACCCTGTTTTACTGTGAGAAAACTGAGGCTTAGAGAGGCTGAGGGACTGAACAAAGGTCACTCAGTCAGACCTAGCCTGCACTGATTGGGTTGGCACCCTGCCCTTTTGCTTGCACACTCTGTTACTTCTCAGTCATCAAAGCAAAGCTTTGTAAATAGCTGATACACGAAGAAGGGGTCTCAGCAGATGTTTACCAAATTAAAACATCTTTATCGCAGAAATGTTTACCAATGTACATAGTGTAAGAGAAAAGTTGTTAGAAGATTAAAGAAAAATTAAGGCAAATAATTAAACATGATTTTGTATTGCAAATTTGTCTTTTTCTAAAATTGTATTTTAATGTTTAGGCTATTAAACTTGTCCACATTTCTCCCCTTTTCCCACCTCCACCCAGCTCCCCCCTCAGGCCAAACCCTTGTTGTCGTTCATGTCCATGTCTCAAGCATGTATGTTCTCGGGCTAATACCTTCACACTCTTTCATCCAGTCCCCCAACTCCAACACCGATCAGTTTGTTCCATGTATCTATGCTTCTGTTTCTATTTTGTTCATTAATTTATTTTGTTCATTAGATTCCAATATGAATGGGATCATATGGCATTTGTCTTTCACTGACTGGCTTATTTTACTTAGCATAATACTCTCAAGTCTCATTCATGCTGTCACAAAAGATAAGAGTTCCATCTTTATTACTGATTGCAACCTTGTCTAGAACTTCATTGAAAGCAGTCTGGAAGTAAGTTAGTGTACGTGAACAGTGACAAATAAATACTGATGACACAGAATGGCAGTTAAGAGACCCTGAGATCAGACTGCCTGTATTTGAATCCTGGCCATGCCACCTTTTAGCTGAGTGACCTTGGGCAAGTAACTTTACCTGTGCCTCATTTCCTCATCTCTATAATGAGGACAACGATAGTATCTATCTCACTAAAATCATTCTGTGAGTTAAAAGAATATAAATAAAACATTTATAACAGTGATCATTACGTAGTAATACCAGACAAGTGTTAGCTATTGATGATTATTTCTAGGCATTATGTATAATTTTAGTTCTCCTCTTTATCTTTTAAAATTACTAAAATTTTCTTGTGTGTATAAATTCAATAATTTAATACAAAAAAAGGTGAAAATAATAAAAAGTAGGCAACAACAGACAACTTTTCCACAGCTACCTTAACTGAAAGTTCTGTCACTATTAAGATTCAAAACTCCTTTATAACACCCTTCATTTTTTTAGTTCTGTGGAAAATTTGTCTTACTGACAGGTAGATAGATGCCTTGTTTGCTGAAGGAAAGCTATGTGAATTATAGCTACCCCAAAGTCCTCCTGATGAAACCAGAGCAGATGTTTGAGAAAGTATTCAAGGTATCTGGGATTCCTTAAAGGGATAAGGCCCATCTTGAAATCATCAAGCAAGAGAAACAAACACCAATTTTCAGGTAACCTTGCGCAAATTAGATGGCAGGTGAATTAATCAAGTGGTCCTGACACTGAGTGTCACATCTATACAGCCCTTAGTGACTTGCTTTGGGCTATTAGCCTCACCATATACACCAAAGCAAATGCAAAAGCATTTACCCCAAAAGTTAACAAAACTAGATTCACAAGAAACATGGCACACACCAGACAACTGGGAAAAAATACAGAAAGCAGGACTTTGTCCAACCAGATGCTTCTCAAAATATGTGGCAAACATTTTAAAGAGTCCTGTAAGAATTTCAAGAACCATTCTTTTAGATTAAAAAAAGCAGAGAAGAAATACAGACAGAGAGCATATGGTGTGCACAAGCTGCCTAAGCTTTTGAAAGAAGAGATACTAAAATTTGATAAAGTGGTGGCAGTTCATATGCATTTTAGGCAGCACCCAGCTCTATGTATTGTACTCTGCAGACCATCCCTACCCCTCTGAGGCTCTCAAATAGGGTCAACCTTCTGATTATGGCAAGCTGGAAAGAAGGGATGTGATCTGTCTGTATTATAAATTATAATTTAAGATTCCCAAATTATCAATAACTAGGAATTGGGCAATGATGGTTTACAATTAGCAATGTGTATTGAGCTCTTAAATTCTGTCCATTTAGTGTCTTGATGGGATTTTAAAACAGTTTTAATACAGTTGAAAATACAACAGCATTTTTTGTGCTCATATCCTACACTCTGCTTTGTGACTATTTACTGCCCTAAAGCACTCTGCTAACTACCACGGGGATACCTAGAAGTTGGCACTCACCCTGCAGTGATGGCAAGAAGCCTTACCCACGCCAAGTAGCATGGGTTCTAGAAGTGCATCCCCCTGCCACCACTCCTGGTAATGAAGTACTAGAAGTGCTAGTGCGTAAAGAATAGCTTTTGTGCACTTATCAGTAAACAAGTATTTCCTGAAGGACCCCTAATGACATGAGGACTTCAGAATGTAACTAGAGTGAGCTTGCCATTAAATATGGTTTCAACTGAAATAGCAGCAGAGGTTTGAGGGAAAATTCTAGCTCTTGTGTGATGTTTTTAATTTTTTCCCTGTCAATTCCTTCTTGCTTATTTTGAAGATATAATAAAATATAATTAAAGTGAAAGAGAAAGAAAAATTACTCTGATTGTTTCTCTGCTTTCCCTGGCCACTACAACCTATAGACAGATTAAAAGAATGTTAACCTGTTACACTTTTGGCTACTACGCTCTGAATGAGCATTTCTACCATTCTGTGGTTGGCCGAAAGTGGGAGCTGGCCAACATGGCGCAAATCTAATTAGACAGATTCTCCAAATTCGTCACATTTTTCATCTGTTAAATTCTTAAGGATAATTTGAGTCTCTTCTCACTCCCATAGCAGTTACAGGGCTGCAGCCAGCCTACCTGTACAAGAGATATATTAAAGTCTTCACCATTTGATTAGAACTTTCCATTCCCAAGATTAATCTGCTTGATAAATTACAGCGTCTCTCCTGCCAAAATGATATTTTCCCAACACAAACACGATCTTGTGACAGAGTATGTTTCATTTTCTCCCTTGCTTCAAACCCTGCTACCTACCAGAGGACATTTTTCCCTTCTGACTGACAGCAAAGATAAATCTCTATGTGAAGGGAGATGGGAAAATAAAGCTTTCATATTGAAAGGCACAGATTTTCTACTGCATATGCAAGAACTGATACCAACAGCTCTTCTCGGTGCTTGGTTATATTCTCAAAGTGGACTACTGTGCAGAAAAATGAATTGTTTTTCAATGTTTTGCAAAGAATTGTCTTCACTGAGCTAGCACCAACTTCCGCTACAACAGTGTCATGTATCCGGAGGCTAGATGAGAACAGGGTGGCACCACTTTGTCCTCAGAACAGCCTTACCACCCGTTCGAGCTGTCACCTACTCCCTTCCTTACACTGGCTGCCTCCATTTCCTGCCTGCCTCTCCCATTTCATCCCTCGCATTGGGTTTCAGCACCACCATTGCTTCCACTTCACATACAGTGCTGTTTCGATACTATCAGCAGTTATTTTCTGGGCAAAAAAAATCTCCTGTCTTTCCTACCTTTCAGCTCCCTGCTGCATTTAGAATTCTCTTGGTCTTTTCCTCTGACTGCTCTCTCTTCTTAGATGACTCCGACTCACCATTCTGCCTCTTCTTGTTTCTCAAGGACCTCTCCTTTGACCTTTATAATTTCCTCTTATATTCTTTGAGTGAGTTAGTTTATAAATGCCATTGCTTCAACTGCTACAATCTCAAATTCAATCTATTAGAAACTGACCTCCCCCTCTTTTCTCCAGATTAGTTCCCCTTCCCCAGTGCTCTTCTTCTTCTTGATTTTACCACCAGCTCAGCCTGTTGGTATCTCTTTTTAAACCATTTTACTGGGTGTGATTGACATGTAAAAATCTGTACATTTGACATACAGAACTTGATGAGTTTGGAGATAAGTATGTGCCTGTGAAGCCATCACCACCATCAATGCCACAAACACATCCATCACCTCCCAAAGATTCTTCCCACCCTTTCTATTATTTTTTGTGTACAACATTTAACATAAGATCCTTTTTAAACTTTTTTTACTACATAGTTATTAATCCCAGAATATAAACTCCAGCAAAGCAATACTAATGAAGGCCAATTCATGCAAGAGAGCCTGGCACAAAGTAGGCTCTCAATAAACTCACCGAACGACCAAGTTGTGTGTATTTGAAGACATAATGTGTATAAAATACTTAGCAGTACCTTGCAGGAGTACATTCTCAATAAATGTTGCTTATCATATATTATTATCATCATCAACATTATTATTATTATTATTTCCAGTAATACTTGCAGTACTAAAAAGACTACTGCAAGTATTTTTTGTTGTACTTAGATCTTTTTTTTTCTGATGCTTTATTGCTTTATTTTTCTCCTTTATTTTAGGATAGCAGGGACTTTGGTTTGTCTTTCCTTTTTTTACCACTAGATCCACAGTATCTAGAACAACGCAAAGAAAAGGTCTAATAATAGTCTTTCCTGGGTTTGCAGAGCTGGAGGTAAGGACAGGCAGGCAGTAATCTGAAGTAAAAGATTATTCATCTTGTTCATATAATGTATTTTGTAGGCACTGTTTAGGGCATGAAATTTTGATAGTCTTTTGAGCACTCAGTAAATGGCAACTGATCTGAAGGGAATATTAAAACAGTTCCATTTCAAATTCCCACAAAAGTATCCAGAAGGTGTTTTCAATGAATTTGAACTGATACAAAATCTGATCTGATACAATAATTGAAGAATTCAAAATGCAAAAATACTTTGTAACTTTAAGGTTGCTATAATTTGATAAGTATTCTTATTGAACATCATCAGAAACAAAGTATAATAGCAAACAAACATAATTCAATTATTTTACTTGTAGTTTGTTCTGCCATATTAAAATGAGTTTTTAGGGTTTAGATTTGGGAATCTGGATCTGTTAGGATTTCCTTCCATCTATGCTGTTATTTTATGTTCTTTCAGAAATATAATTGATCTTCTCTCTTGTTTTAAATATTTTATTTGCTAATTTTGTTCTGTATATTTGATTTCTCTTTTCTAGGAACCCTGATTTTGGCAAGCTATAAGGTACTGATGTGTTGGTTTGGAATGTTAGTACCTTGAGAATCTTGCTTCAATTCTTTAGCTCTCATTGGTTCCCAAATTATACTCCCAAAATGTGGGGTCCAGACTTATAGTGAAAATGCTAATCTGACTCCAGCTCTGACCCTTTCTAGGTGTCTGAGGTTGGACTGGCTGCTTATGGTACCTGTGACAGAGTGGTGGTTAAGAAAGCTAACTCCAAAGCCCAACATTATTGCAGTACTGGGTTCTTGTGTTCAAGCGGTCTCAATATCTTGAGTTGAAGCACTGCCTCAGAATTCTCACACATACAATGCATATACAGTAATACCCACCACATACGTTATAGGCATGAACTGAGTTCATAAATATAAAGTGCTTAGAACTCTGCCTGCCATGTAGTGAGCAATGTTGTAAGAATTAAAAGTAGTTAAAGTTGGATGATTGGTGGTGCTAACAGTGATGGTGGCAAGACTGGGTAACTCACTATATGCCAGACCATCTTTTACATCTATGGAATGAACTCATTTAATCATCCCAAAAAACTTAGGAGGTAGTACAGTATCACTTTAAAAATGATAAAAATAAAATCCAGAGAAGAAAAATAACTTAAACAAAGTCACACAACTTGTAAGGGTTAATACCTTTTTTCAAGGTGATGAGACACAATGAAGATGGGCATAGTATTAATAGATGAGTAGTTCAGTTATCCATGATCAACTGGGGCCCAAAAATATGAAGTAGAAAATTCCAGAAATAAACAACTCATAAGTTTGAAATTGCACACTGTTCTGATTAGTATGACGAAATCTCCTGTGTCTGCTCCGTCCCACCCAGGATTTGAATCATCCCTTTGTCCAGCATGTCCACACTGTATATTCTGCCCACCTGCTAGTCACTTGGTAACCATCGCGGTTATCAGATGGACTGTCTCAGCACTGCAGTTCTCATGTTCAAGTGGCCTCATTTTACTTACTAATGGCTCCAAAGGGCAAGAATAGTGATGCTGACAATTTGGATCTACCAACAAGAAGCCGTAAAATGTTTCTTTTAAATGAAAAGGTAAGTGCAGTTCAATAAGATATTTTGAGGGAGGGGGGTGAAAGACCACATTCATATAACTTTTATTACAGAGTATTGTTATAATTGCTCTATTTTATTATTAGTTACTGTTGTTGTTTCTGTGCCTAATATATGAATTAAATGTATTATATGTATGTATGGGTAAAAACATAGTAAATATGTATAGATTTCAATATTATCTGTGTTTCAGTCTTCCACTGGGGGTCTTGGAATACATCTACCACTGCACACAGTACTTTTCTCAGCTCCAACATGTGCATGAAAACTATCCTTTACTGACATCATGTTTGACACTATCTTGCAAAGTTCTATGCTGGGGGCATTTTTTCCCTGTGTCTCATCATTTCTTTAGAAATGTATTCATGGCTCAATAGTCCTTTCCAAAAGTTGGTCAGTATGTGACTAACATACTTTAAGGTAAGATAACTGTCTCTCTTTTTGCACCTATATCATGAATGAAATGTGGATAGCATAATGATTAGCAGCCCGAGTAGAGTTTGGATTTGAACCTGGCTCTACCAATATCAGGCAGTAGAACTTTGGACAAGTTGTTTAACAACTAGCTCAGCCTCAATTTCTTCATTCAGAGAATGGATGTGATAACAGAGCTGCCCTCATAAGCTTGTTATAAATATTAAGTGAAATAAGCCCTTATCACAGTAATACAAGTAATCACTAAAAAAAAAAAAAAATCAAGGTAGGAGAGAGAAACTCCTTTCTAGAATAGTTTCTAACACATATGTTTCTGTAGGAAGGGTCACAGTCCTAAAGACTAATTCCCAGGACTAATTTCCAGCAGTCTAGTCACTGACTTCTGCTCTAGGTCTGGAAAGAAATATGCATTAACACTGAACAGCTGACCAACTGATCTCTGGATTTAAATATCACATATTAGCTTTCTGTATTTTAGAGCTCAGTGGTCCATAAATCTTTCACCATTCTCCATTGGGTTAGTTGTTCCTCAATACCTTTTCTCAATCGAGTATGCATTCACTCCATTCATGCTTTTTCATTCCCGTGATACTTGAGAGCTACCTGTCTAGTATCCCCCACATCGTTCTCCTTAGGCAGATACAAAGGGATCTGACCTAACACTCCAGGGCCGTCTCAAGGGACTAATGCACATGGAGAAATTCTTACTATTTCAGCATCTCACCCCTGTTAGATGGCTGAACTAACCTTACAGCAAATTCAGTTTTAGTCAATAGTCTTCCTTAAAGCTGTTTTGTCCACAAAGACTCTTGATGCCAGAGATACGAAAGTGGAAAATATGAGCTTCGCCTAGTAGATCAACACCAACAGTTTCACAACAGTAACAAACCATCTTTCCTCAGAAAGCATCAGCTGCTTCTTCCAAGGAAGACCTGGTGGTGCCTCCCCCAGTGCCTACCCAGCCTTCAGTTATTGATTCCACGGCAAGAAGGAGAGGCTGGCGGGCATCCACCCAACCTCCTGCACACTCACTGACAGCTGAACGGGCTCCGCACTTCTCCCTCCGAATGACTGGCAATGCCAGCAGAAACTTGGAACAGCAAGCAGACAAAGAAAAACAATTTAATTTCTCTCTGACTGGCTGCCCTTTCCAAATGTGACAGCTTTTCTAACCAAATGGCTCATATTCCCGTCATTTAAAACTGAGGTAGAAACAGGGTGAATAGTGACACCAAATGGTTAGAAAAAGATGTTTATTAAGAAAAGATGTTTACATCCCATCTCTCATCAGAAACGCTTGGGGTGGCTTACATAGATACATATTATACAATATAACAAATTAAAAGTAGGCAGTGTATAAGAAAACAAAATGCTTTGGGGTCTAAAATGTCTTCAAGATAGTAAGAAAAACTGAAAGAGAAGGAAGGCAGGCAGGCAGGCAGGCAGGCAGGAAGGAAGGAAGGAAGGAAGGAAGGAAGGAAGGAAGGGATAGGGGAAAGGAAAAGCTAGTTTGAGCCTCCAATTTGACTTCAGTCTTTTTAGCATCCCATAACAAAGGAGGAAAGCTGTTCAGTTTTAATGGAAAAGTACAATTCTTCCTAAATCTACAATAACAGAAATTTCCAATAAATACATGTTTACAAGTAAAGACCTTGAAAATGTGTTTCACTCCTTGTTTTTTTTCCTTCTTGTTTATCTTCATGCATATCGTATTAAGTTCTCCAAATTTAATTTTGTTATCCTTTTATTTGGATTTTTTGGAGGGACTACTGGATCATACTTAATGTCTTTGCTCAGTCCTTGCCAATTAAAACCAGCCAGTAGACAAAAGTAGAGAAGTAGATCAGTTGTTTGTAAGCTATTTTGTGTGTGTGCATGTGTGTGTGTGTTTTGAGAAACTGCATCAATGAAAACTCCAGTGAGCAAGAAGGAAACAAATGCAGGCACTGATGTTTGCAGGATTAGTCATCCATGATGATATTTGGAACATATTTAAGCTAACCAATGTATCGAACTATTTTAAGCTGCATAAAATACTTATATAATATATTCAATTTATTTTAATATGATTTACTGAAGAAATGGTAGTCAGCAGAACATGTTAGAATGAACAGAATTAAGTGATATGCACAGGGAGCAACCTAGAAAAGGAAAAAGAAACGGTAATTATGCAAGCTCAGTGTATGTATACGGAAGCTCAACGGAAGACTAAGAAAAGGGAAAGATAAGCATGTGTAAGAGGGGAAAGGAAAAGTGAACTAAGTCGCAAGAAGCAAAAACATGGCAAAGACTATCAGGTTAGTGGTGAGTTGAGCAAAAAGAAAGAAAGAAAGAACAAGATGAAACAGACAGATAGGAGGTGGTGAAAAAACTAAAAGTTCCAGGTAGGAAGAGAGGAAGTCTAAGAATGCTTTTAAAATAAGAGCTGGAAATTTTAGCGTACTCAAAGGCAAAAGGGCCAGAAAGTAAAGAGGAAGTGGAAAGAAACAAGCCCTTGGCTCATACTGGACTCTTAAGAAACACTTGGTAAATTTTGGTTTCTGTTGAAACAGAACAGAGATAGGGGAATGGAACCATGATCAGAATTTGTAGAGGAAAGAGAAATGGACTGAAATAGATTTCTTTCATGTTCCATATTCTTTCCATGATGTGATGTAAAAGGATAATCAAAGAATTGCCAGAGTGATTAAAATTTTAGAAAATAAGACCTACTAGAAAAGAGCATATAAAATCTATTTTAAGAATCCATAAAAGAACAGGTGAATGGCAACGAATGATATTTTTGGAAGTTCACAAACCATGCCGCTAGCCGTTCCTGGGCATATAACTGAACTCACTGAAAGCGCCTTCCTCCTCTTCTTCATTCTACATCTCAGGCACCAAGGAAATGAACTTTTATTGACTTTTTTGACCTGCATCACCTCCACTAGACTAGGAGCCCTCCAGGACCAGGGACTGTGTCATATTCATTTTGTATTTATGCTTATCACCCCGTATACTTCTCTTGGGTATTTATGTCCTGCCTTTTCCAGAAAATATTGAATGTGGTCCTTGGGTTTTTGTTGGTAGAACTTGCTTCTCCCGCTCTTTACTCTTTCAGTTATTGGTGATTATTCATGCAAATGCTTAATGCAAAAACGTATGCATCATCCTTGATTCTTCTCCTTCTCTCCCTCTTCCCAATCCAGTCCATCATCAAATCCTGTCAGTTCTCTCTGCAGAATAAATCTTGTATCATTTCTCACCACTTCACCACTGCCACCCATCCTGGGTGACAGGAACAGTTTCCCAGCTGGTCTCCCTGTAACCTCTTTTGCCTCGTGAAGCTTATTCTTTACAGATCAGCTGAAGGACGTAATCTTTCAAACCCAAAAGTGGATCACGTCATACCTCAGACTAAAATCTTCTCATGTCTTCCCACTGCACTAAGGACATTCCCTACAGTCTGGCTTTGTTTGTTGCCCTCCTTCCCTTGCTCATTAGGCTCCATCTACCATCATTTTCTTCTTGTACTTTAAAGAAGTCAAATTCATTCCTGTCCCTCACTCCCATATCTTTGGATTGCTAACCCTTTCTAATTGTTCATTCACAGCTCAAATGTTACTTTGTTCAGGGGCATCTCCAACCACTGTTTTCTAAGAGACTGCACACAGACTGCCTCATTCTTCTTCAATTTTTCCATAGTACTTGCTACGCTCTGAAATTATAAACTCCCATAAAAAACATACATTTTGTCTGTTAACTGTAGCCCTACACTCCAGGATCCTGAAGGTGCTCAATAAATGAGTGTCAAATGAACAAATAGATATATTGGACAGTAAGGCCCAGGGTTCGGGGATAGACACCTTCCATTCGTTACCTAAAGTCTACACCAGTTGTATGTCTTGCTTTCTTAATACATAAAATTGCCACTTTTCTTCTAAAAATGGTACTAAAATAAATGAGAAGTTTTAAGATTAATACTTCTCAAAAAAATGATGCTATGCTAATGAAGTGAGTCAAAGTAATATAGAGGTGAAAACAATTTTACCAATCCATCTAGTCAAATCTCACATCTCTTTCTTAATTACCTCTACACCAGACTCTCTTGTATACATCAGAGTAGGGGCACCCACGACCTCATGAGGCAGCCTGTCTTGCTAACGCTGTCGTGCTATGGTGACTACAGTTAATGTTCGACTGTATATTTGAAAGTTGTTAAGAGAGTAGATCTTAAAAGTTCTCCTCACAAGAAAAAACAATTTGTAACTATGAACGGTGATGCATGTTACCTATACTCACCATGGTGATCATTTCACAATATGTACACACACCAAATCATGCTGTACATCTGAAACTGATATAATGCTATGTCAATTACACCTCAGTAAAAAATAAAGCTGTCATCCTGACCTAAAATATGTCCTTTTGTTAATGACAAACTCAAATGCTTACAGAAACCAGGTAGATAGCAGTTATGTGAAGCTGGTCAAGCAGGGTGGGGATTGTGGTAAATGAGAGAGCACCTATTTAGTCTAAAAGGAGGAGCCACCAGCCCACAGCCGGAGATTGTCGCCGTGAGAGAAAACAATCCCGATGTTGCCAGAGTGTTCTCAGTTTTCAACAAAAACTTGAAAAACAGATTTGATGTTGTATGGGCAACATCACCATTTTAAAAAAGCTATATTTCTCCATCAAAACTTGAAGACTGTTGGTTGATAAATTTCTAGTTTAAACCATCATGGAAGAAGCTTTCTCAACCTTCCACAAGAGCATCCAGAATTTAAAGATGTTTAGTACAGCTCTCCTAATTTTTTTAAATCTCTACCTCCTTGGCCAATTTAAGCATTTTAAAATTATGCTATAATCATTTATATTGCAAAAATCAAATAAGCAAATGACTTCAAGAATCCACTGGATTAACTGAAATATTTAGGATACAATTGAGTTTAAAAAAAAAAACTAAAGTAAATATATATAGGAATGATTACAAGGCAAAGAGCAAGCACTGTGGTAATGTCTTTTCTTCTGGTATTTCATCTTGTGGCATCTTGTCCAAACCACATTTTAATCCTACTATTTTATGTATCGTTAAGATTACTAGTTTCAAACTTCACACAGCACATCATGTACTTGAGGGAATGACCCTCAGTGAACCACATGATACATGACAAGTTTTAGCACAGCAAAATTCAGGGCATTGTTTTAACACAAATACTCTAGCTCACCCACATCAGAACAGCAGCCCTATTTGACCCCCAAAGGAAACTTATGCTGTACTACATTGTAAGTAATAAAACATTATGCTTCAATCATCATCTTTTTCCTAGTTCAGTCTTATCCCATTTATCTTTAGTTTT
>VMDR010016305.1:0-21315 GCA_007922815.1 Macrotus californicus | reverse complement strand
AGGGGGGGGAGGAGATGGGACAACTGTAATAGCATAATCAATAAAATATATTTTAAAAAAAGAAAAAAAATATTTGCAGAAGGTTAGCCTGGAAGGTAGAAATAGTTTGGGGAGAGAAGAGAATGAATGAAGTTGGGAAGGCTGGCAACAGCATGAGATAATAATGACCTAAAATAATACAGGGCCGTGAAGAAAAACCGCTGAGAGTTATTGTAAGGCTGTTTTGACTGCTGCAACTACAAGAGCAATTGCTACCATATAGTGAAGCCTTAATCTAATGTCTGTCACATAGAAAATATGTTTCGAGTGTTACAGTGTTTAATCTTCAAAACAACTCTATGAGGTAACTTATCCCTATTTCAAAGATAAGAAAACTGAAGCCTAGGGACATCACATCACAACACATTTCACTTCAGAATATTTTGTTTACAATATACTGGAATGCTTATTTTGTTGTATATCCCTCCCATTCTATTGGAATTTTCAAAAGGGCAATCTCTTCACATCAGCATTTCCTTGTTAGCAGCCCGATGATAAGAATGCTCCAGAAAAGAGAATTTAGCAGACCTTTAGAGGGTTGGATGGATGGATAGATGGATGGGTGGGTGGCTGCATGACTCAAGCTTACATAGCCAACACATGAGGGACCAGAATGCAAACCTGGGTTGTCTTGTTTCACAGCTACCTAGTAACTACCATTACTCCATCTCTGTGCCTACAAGATAGAATATGCAAGATGTGAGGTGAGCAGAAGCATGATTCAAAGGACATGCCCAAAAGAAGGTCTTTATTTATAGCAGCATTCTCCAGGGATATACTTCCCATGTGGCAGAGTTGCCTATCTTGAAGCAAGTTTCTCCTGAGCCCAGAATGCCTATGAAAAACCATATTTGGCTAAGGGCAATGGCAGAACACTGAGCAGAAGGATCCAAATGAAAGCTGTGTCACACAGACCTGTTTAAACACATCGCAGCATATACTTTATAAGCTCTGGTATCCACATAGCACGCTGGCAATTTCAGGTTCTCGGGGTTTGCTGTTTTATTTTCCCACAGTGCTCTCCAAATATAACTTGGAAAAGGTAAGAATCCATGACACAAAACAATGCCCAGATACAAGCAATCATCGTGATTGACTGAGTGCCCAAAATATGACGACATGTGTGTTTCTCAGGAAGGGCGGGTAGTGATGTGTATATTCTATTGTGTGTGCCCACCATTCTCCCAGGTTAGGCAGTGTGATGTACAACTGTATGATGTATTATAGCGAAAGAATGTTTGCTTGTAGTCTGTGAATATCATCACTTATTCAGACTAGACTACACTTCTAAAATTTCCCTCTCACCCCAGATCCTCTTCGTGCGGTGATAAATACTGTAAAAACATTTATTTGTTTGCATTGTCATTTGCAGGCTCGTAAGTTTAGGGTTTCTTTATTGAATACATCCTAAGGTAGGGGATACTTATTTGAAGTCCATGCCTCCCAAGGAGGTAATGTCATCCTTGAATAGAGCTTAGTTTAATTGTGGGCAACTTAGAAAATGTAGAATAATTTTTCTACTAAGATTTTCAAAGGGAAGTATGTCTCTTGCAGAAAGTTGCAACCTACTGGCCTGTAACAAAGTCATGGTTGTGGGGCTGAAGTAGCTTCTATAGTGGCCAATTCTACAGGAAAAAAAAAAATCTGCTTCTCAGGTGTTTACAACTGACTTGGTGGGGAAAAAACAAAACACAACAAAGCGCACACATGACGTAGGAAAGGCAGAGGTGGTGACTTTTGTAGTATGTATATTCTGAGGAGTTCAGAAGGGGTCTGAATCAGAACCTGCAGGGAATGGAGTGGCCGTGGAAAAGCGTGTAACTGAAGTGGACTAGCAAAGAAGAGCAGTGTTAGACCCAGTTCGGTAAGGAGTGAGAAGGCACGGAGGCCAGGATGAGTGTGGCTTTACTTGATGATTTGACTTTTACTTGAAGTAATGCAATTTTAAGCAACACTGTGTTAAAAAGGAAAACTTGACCTCTTTATCTAGAGATTGAAAAAGATCTTTTCATACCCAGTTGGGAAGTGAGAGGTTGTTACGTACAGACCCTTCTCTGTGTCAATTTCACTGCCTGGATAGCTCTGTGCCTTTTTTCCACTTCACAAGAGGAGGAAACATGTTTATATGGTTTCCTCTTCTACAGCAAAGCCAAGTCCTTATTCACCCTTCAGTAGGCTCTTCATGAGAGAGTGCACAGGTCATAGAGCCACCAGAGGTTACAGAAGATAGTCACTCTCTTAGATCCTGGGCTTTCTCTGGAGCTCGGGAAACCAAGTCACTGAGCATGACAACGCAGTGGCAAGGAGCAAAGGCTCTACAGTCACCCTGGCTGCATGTTCAGCTACTGATCTTGGGCAAATCTCCCTGCTGTCCTTGCTTCAGTTTCTTCATCTGTAAATTGGGGAACATATTTATCTCAAATTATTGAGTTAACACGTCTGAAGTAATTAGAACCTTATTTGACATGTGGCAAGCACTCAAATGTTAGCAACCCTTAAAATATTGTAATATTTTAATCCTAGAAAATCAAGCATGTACTGTGTGTGGGAAACTCATCTTTCCAAAGATTAGGCAGCAGGTACAGTTCCAGTGTATAGGAATTGCTTTGGTACAATGTGCTAGACTTTGGGCTAATGAAGACACAGAGCCTGCTTATGAGGTGCTTTAGTCTATTTTATGGGGTTATTGCCACAGGATGTATTTAACCTACTGAACTGAACGGCTTTTGACTTGCAGGAGGATGTTAACAAAGCAGTGAAGGCTGCGCGACAGGCTTTTCAGATTGGCTCTCCATGGCGCACGATGGATGCTTCAGAGAGGGGGCGGCTGCTCTACAGGTTGGCTGATCTAATTGAAAGAGATCGTCTCCTGCTGGCGGTAAGTGTTAGCCAGACTGGACAGGTAGTGAGGTCTCCAGAATGCAGTCACTGTTTGGATTGCAAGTTGTTTTGATTTCCGTGATTACTACGTACTCTCTACAAAGAGATCAAAGAGAATTTATCTCCCAGCTCTCATATAGGAACGTTACCATTGAGTTTATTCTTAAATACTCATCTGTACTCTGGTTCTGGATGATGTTAACTTCTACTCCCAGAATAGATTCTGCAGTCTAACCTCTGGCAAACCCCTAGTTAAAACAACTTAAACAAATTTCTTTCTTTTACTCTGGAGTTTCTCAGAATGATGAACAAGGAAAAATGCAGTGTGAATATCCGAGAATAATATTCTGGATTTCTCTAATTTACTTGACTGCTGACCTCTTTGAGTAGGAAATCTCACAGAGTTTTTTTAAAGGTGCCCAGAATATTTTTCTAAAATCAATCTTATTTTTCCTTAATTTAAGCCCCCCAGGATAGTTAATAAATGGCTACTTTTTCCCTTCGTTAAATGGTCTGATTAAATTATGTTCCCTTTATAGGTGGAAAGGTGAGGAAGGAATAAAGCAAAAATTCAGTTATTCATGTGTTTATAAAAATTATGTTTTTATGTATACTGCTTTTTTTGGTAACAATTTAGCAGTTAGATGAGTCAGCACATAAAATGGATAGGGGAGCTTACTTCCTTGTTATTCTCATTTGGGTATTACAGTGAAGCCAGTTTAACACAAACCAATACTAAGATCAGGTTTCAAAGTAAATTTTTATTACCTTTTGAATCTTAAACTGGCAGTAACAAAGAGTCTTATGTATTTTTCAAAATCAACATTAGCAATTACAGTTCCTCAAAAGACCACTTATTACATTCAAAGTGTACAAAACTATGGAATTAGACAATATATACAATAAAACTACATTGACCAAAATGTCCTGTAGGAAAAAAGAAGAGTTTACCAAAAGTTGGCTTCTCTCATTTAACTGATCTGTGGATTATACTGTGTTGACTGCCTGTGTCAGCACAAGATCCTCAGGGGGAAAAAAGAACAGGCATACAAAAATCATGTTTGATTAAATTTTGAGATAGTGTACAGTATAAAGCAGAGACAGAAGATTGTATAACAGATGAGGAACAAGTTTAATAGCGTATTACCTGTACATTCCTGCCCCAGAGAATATTAGGTTCCAAACAGCTTATTAAAGTTCTGCTTGAGAAAGGGAGGAAAAGAGGAGAGAGGTCATCCTTTAATGGCTAGGGCACTAGACTAGAAAATGTTGAACTTCACAGCTTGACCATTCAAATAATAATTATGATCATAGTGGCAGTGCTGGGAGTCTCATAATTAGAAATTCTGCTGAAAAAACTCATGGATGAAAGATCCAGGGATCTCTTAGTTTTGTGTGAATTGACTGGTTCTCTCCAGATAGAATACAAAAATTAAAAATTATTATTGAGGCATTATTAATAGTCACTGACACTAAATTGTCACCCACATTTGTTTTACACAAGAGAGATGTTGTTGGAATCCTGAACTGTCTCAGGAGACTAGGTGCCACTCTTACTAGCTGTTCGTATATCGAATTGTGACCACTTCCTAGAGAGTTGATGACTTGCAGGTCATTCAGACAGAGACAGAAAGAATGCCAGGGTTTAGAAACCAGAATCTTACTAACCTTTCTATCCAGATCTTGCTAGGTGACCTTGAGCAAATCAAAGCAAGTCATTTTAACTCCTTTTTCAGTCTCCTTTTTAAGAAGAGGAGGTTAGACAAGATGACTTCTATTTCCAAAATTTTCTAGCACACCATTATTCAAAATATTAACTACACAGGGTCTGTCCAGAAGGTATCCAGACATGTAATATGAAAAATAGAGACATTTATTAAAGAAGATACAAGATACAAGAAACACTGTACATAGGACAATGATTCCTCAGTCTTCTTCAAAGTAGGCACCTTGGGACCTCCCACAGTTCTCCCAATTGCCATCAGCTGCCCCATCATGTTTTCCTGAATCTCACTGATGATCTGAAACCTCTCCCCTTTCAAAGGTGATTTTAGTTTTGGGAAAATCCAGAAGTCACAGAGTGCCAAATCTGGGCTGTAGCGGGGCTGAGTCACCTGGGTGAATTGTTGTTCCACCAAAAAACTCTGCAGGAGATGTGATGCATGAGCTGACACAAGCTGCCAATTACCAGTTGCCCACAGCTGCAGCTTTCTGAGTCATCCAAATAGTTTTCATGGAGGGATGTTCAAGCTTAATGCAAAATTTATTGTAGATACATTGCTCTACTCACTCAGTCCATTTGAATGCAACAGCCACACAGTACACATGCTCACTCAATGATGTGTACCGCCCCCACTGCCTAGTACAGTGAAGTTGTCATTGTTCACACATGTGCATTCCAGTCCATTCTCCTTGGCTGTCAGTTTACATCGATGTCGCTCAAACTGTTCTTGTTATATTAACAATGGTTGGACTTTTTCTAGGCAGACCTCATATATATTTAATCTAAAAATTTACAGAGGTCTAGCTTTGAGGTTTGATTTATTTTTCAGACAATGGAGTCAATGAATGGTGGAAAACTATTTGCCAATGCATATCTGATGGATTTGGGAGGCTGCATAAAGACATTACGCTACTGTGCAGGGTGGGCTGACAAGATCCAGGGTCGCACAATACCTATTGGTGAGTAGCTTTGACAAACCACTGAGGTGAGGGTAGCAGTGAGGAGATCACTGTAGAGTTCAGTACTTCCAAACACTCCCTTTTACAGATGTCAACCAAATAAACCAAAATCATTGCCTCTTCTTGACTTTGAGACAATTCAGTTCTGAACCTGGAAGTTCGGCTAAGATTCACAACTAGCTTTTGAAGTTGTTTCAGCACAATTGTGCAGAAGATAACACTATAGATATTTTAGAAAATATTAAAGTGAGAACATTCTTGTTCCTGATTTACTGACTTGAGGCAATTTTCTACGAGCTCAAATTTTTCAAAGCTGGTCTCTGAAATTATTTATGTGGGTTTTATTCCAATAGTGCCATTTATACCCTTTCTAAATTGTAATTATTTAAGCCACTTTGCATGTTCCAGTGTGAGTCAAGTTATGGTCATCCGTGCCTGCTCTAACTCAGTATAGTTATATCAGACTAATTAAACAAACCAATTCACATTGATTGTTCAAAGTAGCTTCATAGCAAAATGAGACTGTGTTTACAGCCCTATTTAAGAGTTTGTATGAGTGAATGGTTATTTTGTGTTTTAGTATTTTAGCAGAGTATGCACATCATGGGATGGAAATATTTTAAAAGTATCATTTTGGAAAACATTATGAGTAGAATTTGATTCATATGACTACAGAAATACAGCACCCTCTGGGACTGGCTCTGATGGGCATTTCCAATGTAATTAGAGCATCCAGCAGGTTAGAAGTGATAGCCAGGAAGTTAAAAGGGGAGAATGAGACCATGGTAGTACCAAGACATGTGGCTATTTTAGAAACTCTTACTTAACCCTTTGACAAAATGGCAGAAGTCATTTGAAGTACCAATAGATTTCCATAAGGAGCCTTCTTGCTCTGATAACCAAGAAACTTTTGTGGGAAACTAGAATAGAGAACACAAAGCCCAATGTAACCTCAGGATGACCACATCAAACTTTGAGGCATATGAATCAATCAAATCAGACTGAAAAGAAATGCCTTTTACTTCAGGCACTTTTTTCATGGATTAAGAGAGTTTGCTTTTATAATTTGGTAGGCAAACAAACATTTTAGAACAAGCCAGTAGGAAAGATTTATTGCTCATAAGAAGATGTATTTGTAATTCTGCTGCTTTTCAATGTTATCATTGTTTAAATAATATTACTTAAAAAAATTCCACCCTGGCTGATGTGGCTCAGTGGACTGAGCACTGGCCCGCAAACCAAAAAGTCACAGGTTTGATTCCCAGGCAGGGCACATGCCTGGGTTGCAACCCAGGTCCCCCAGTTAGGGGTGTGCGAGAGGCAACCAATTGATGTATCTCTTGCACATTGATGTTTCTCTCCCTTTCTTTCTCCCTTCTCCTCTCCCTAAAATGTAAATAAATAAAATCTTTTAAAAAAATTCCATCATTACTCCTAGATCTTAGAGCTTCCAGAAATAGAACTTTAAGATTCCTTTTCTTAGTCGCCTACCTTTCACTTTCCTTTCTTATAAAAGAAAGGAAACTTTGAGAACAAGGATAATTTAGAAAACAGCCCTTCTATCTGGTGAGAGGTAGAATTAAGCATCTTTCAGATCTTTTCCATTTTTGCATTTGGCTTTGGCCTAATTCAGTTTTATGGCTCCTCTCATTTCAAATTACTATTTGAAGGCTCAAACTTTTATTTTGTAAATACTTGGAGATATCTTTTTTTTTTGTTATTGTCGTCTATACCTTCCTCTCACACCAGCCCCAAACTAACATTTCATGAGTGTCAATCACTCTGTCTATAAATGATTGTGTGCTTTATTTTCCAGATGGAGACTTTTTTACTTACACAAGACACGAGCCTATTGGTGTGTGTGGCCAAATCATTCCTGTAAGTTGGTCTCCTGTATAACTTTCAATCTGAAAAAGAAAATGAGTTCTATTTCTATTTCATTTGATAACGAAGTTTTCTGCAGCACAAATGGGTGCTTGGATATTTGCTAAATTTTAGGCAAATGTAGTAATGGTTGAACTTGTGTCTCCCCGTGACTGAACTCCTTGGACATGAATCAGAGAGTCCAGAAACTTATCGATACATTGTATATCTCTAAGTGTGTTTCAATACAACAGCATCAAAAAATCTTGACCTTTTACTCAATGGTTGCTTTCAAAATGTTGTCTTATATACTCTTTTTGAGACTCTTTATTTTTAAAAAGCAGTATTATATACTCACTTCAAATGCTGAGTGAATTTTTAAAATTAAAATGGAAGAAACTGCTGAAACATCCTCCAATAGTTTGGAATATCCTCACTTTAGATAAGGGGCTTTGACACTTCAAATTCCACCAAGAAAAGATAGTATTTTGAGCAAAATCATGAAGATTTTCTTTTAAGCCCAACGAATAGAAAACTAGCTAAACGATTTCACTTTAACTGATATATTCAAAAGGCCAAATAAAAAGATGTCCCAAAGTTTTAGATGAGGAATAATAATGACTTATCTTCTGCTCCAATGTGATTGAAATGCATACATGTCAATATTTTGAATGAAATTTCTTATTAGTTCAAAAATTCCAGTCAAGTCCATAAAAACTGCACAATCTCAAACATAATTAATAGTGGATATTTACTGCCCTCCTATGATGAACTAGTCACTGTGTTAAGTGTTTGGCCCACTTTCTCTATGACTCCCCAGGACAACGTCCTGAGATAGAGAAGAGTTGTATCAAACCTTATCGATGCTGAACTCACGCAGAGAGAGCATGCAACTTGTCTGATTCACTCGGCTTGTAGGTGTTTGAGCTGAGATTTGAACCAAGCTCTTGGCCTTCAGATCCTAGACTTCTTTGTCTTTGTCTTAGAAATAAATGCTACTAAATAATGTTATTGGGTAAATAGTTGCAATAATTGACCTCCATGCAGAGAGGGAAGAATAATCCCATTTATAAACACTTACAGATAACTTGTAACATGTTTAATAGTAAGGCTTGATTTTCAAACCATGCAGTGATTTTTTTTCCTGGTAGAAAAAGCTTAATATAACAGCGTTTGATAACGTGTTGTGGCTGCTTCCTGCCTCTGTTCTGTGTCTAGTTTCTTTGGAACTTCTTAGCATCTATGAGTTGCCTTTTGGCAATGAACTTAATTAGAATACCCCAGGTGGTTAAACAAAACTACTACAATTATTATTTAACATCTACAGTAAGTGTATAATGTAGAAGTTAGATCAGTGAATGTGACTTTGAGCAATACAAAGATTCTATTGTTACCTATTGCTTTCTAGTGGAATTTCCCGTTGGTTATGCTAATTTGGAAGATAGGGCCTGCCCTTAGCTGTGGAAACACTGTGGTTGTCAAACCGGCAGAGCAAACTCCTCTCACTGCTCTTCACGTGGCATCTTTAATAAAAGAGGTAAGTTTCCGAAATCAAAACAAGCACAAAACTCAGGAGTCCTACTTGACCTTAGGAAGACCTCTTTGGCTGCCACTGTAAACTGCCTGACCTGCACACGGTCCCTGTCCAGGGGTGCAGACACACTAGCACAGCTGCAGGTGTGGTCTCTGCTGCCATTCAATCCAAATGAACCTCTGCCCAAGTGGGACAGGAAGCCAGGCTCCAAGTCTTCACGTCAGCCACCTCACGATCACATTTTGGTTTCTTTAACCCAATTCTCGTGAATGCGAATTCATGTTCAAATTGATATAACTTTGGTTTATAATTGCCACAAATGGCCTGGAGTTTCTGCAAATTTGTTGAAACTAGGCCATCTGAAGTTTGGAGGCCTCTGTGCCAATATGCTTGCTGGTAATATTGGGTCGCATTATTTTACACACATCTACCCATGATGGATATGTTGGTATTCTCTTTTCTATTGTGGGTTCCTCTAAATGTACCATCTTAGTCACTAGAAACATAAATTTAGGAATACTAAACCCATATTTTAAAAATACTCTTCAGTCCTGGCTGGCGTGGCTCAGTGGACTGAGCGTGGGCTGTGAACCAAAGGGTCGCTGGTTCAATTCCCAGTCAGGGCACATGCCTGCCTATGTTGCAGGCCGGGTCCCCAGTGGGGGGTGCGTGAGAGGCCACCACACATTGATGTTTTTCTCCCCTTCTTTCTCCTTTCCTTCCTCTCTCTCTAAATAAATAAATAAAATCTTTAAAAATATAAAAATACTCTTCACTTCAAATTTTAAAAAGTCAAAATAGAGAGCAGATTTACAGTTGCTGGAGAGGAGAGGTTTGGGGAACTGGGTGAAAAAAGTGAAGGGAGTAAGAAGTACAGATTAGTAGCTACAAAATAGTCACAGAGATGTAAAATACAGCAGAGGGAATATAGCCAATGACATCGTAAAGGCTGTGTATAATGCCCGGTGGGTATTTGAAACATCGGGGGGAATATTTTGTGAAGCATATGATTGTTTAAACATTATGCTGTACACTAGAAAGTAACACAAAATAATATTGAATGTAAACTTTAATTACAAAATAAAATTTTAAAACATGAGAACAGAGGTTGGGTTAAAGGAGGCAAAGAGGAGGGAGAAATGAGGGCCATCTGTAATGATGCCAACAATAGAAAAGAAAAAATATCAAGATATTCTAACGCAAATAACATGCAATTTTAATGTGCCCGTGTCACTTGCCACACTGTTTGCTACCTGATAATTCTTTAACTAGGAATAAAATCAATCGCGCAGCTTAATCATGAATGGTTGGTGGTTCTCGTCTGTACTCATTAAATAATAGCAGTGGGAATTTGCACTCCAGGTGATATGCCCTGCACAATCAACAGCTACAAACTAAAATCTGGGATCCCTTTAGCTTCTTATTCTTGCTTTCCTTTTCTGTGAGTAATTTACGAAACACTTCTATACATACTTTCCTTTTGTATTACTATTTTGCAATTTGAGACAGCTATCATTGGATCAGTGCTCCATAAAAGTCAAACGCAGATTTACCCTGAAAAGAAATGGTCCCTCCAAAATGCAACCAACCCTTGAGGTTATTTCAAGTGGGTTAGCAAACGAAATAAAAATAATAATAGTAGTAGTAGTACTCATAATGAAACCACTTAAGTGAATCTTTTTTGGTACAGAAATTCATAGGGCTAATGAAGTCACAGTTTTGATCCCATGTTCTCCTCTTCATTGCATGGAAGCAAATTCTCATACTTCTCTTTTGCATCCTTTAGGCAGGGTTTCCTCCTGGAGTAGTGAACATTGTCCCTGGTTATGGGCCCACCGCAGGGGCTGCCATTTCGTCTCACATGGATGTGGACAAAGTGGCCTTCACTGGATCTACAGAGGTAACAGCATCTACTGAGGCCGGTAGTTAAGAATGTCTGCATTTCCAGCTGTCAGAAGCATGTTTTATGTAACTGTTTTAAAACCGGCATTTCCTTAAAACAAAAGTTCTTGCTAATGATTTGTTTCTCATTCTAACCTTCAAACGTGTTTATAGAACATAAGCAGAAGTAGTTGAGATGAAACAAAATACCCATTCCCAACTTAGGAGTGGAGTGAACTGTTTCCAGTGTATTTATTACTTTTCCTGAAGAGAAATAGGACCAACAAGACCTTGTTGTATGATTAGGGACAGTTTATGATAGAAAATATAAATTAGGCTACAGTGATTTGTATGAATAATACAAAACTGTAGATTATAATACTTAAATAGCAGAGCCTCACCCTTCACTCCTTATTTGGGGCTCTCTCTTCTACCATCATTCTGAAAGACCAGTAGCTCATCTTCCCTGGATGTTACTGCTGGGCCAGACTAACTTTTCTGCCTCTCTGACTCCACCTGGTCAAAGAGCAGGGCCTCAGCCATGGTCACTGAAAAGAGAGGCAGAAGGGAGAGAAGAGGAGATCTGCTGGAAAGTAACATTTGGGAGAAAGGATTCCCACCAGTTGAGATGATTTTCTATTGCAAATGAAAGAAAGTGGTGAAATCATACTGTATGAAGGAAAACAAACCCTTTGAATCATCTTTATTAGATTATATGACATTGTCAGATGTTTAATACAAAACACAATGCATGCCTCTTACAGGCATACAGTATAGAGGATGGAGAGCTGGAATAACCTCTTCTTGGAAAGCTGCTGACACAAATGAGAAAGAGGCAGGATGTGATGACAAAAAGACAAAAAGATGTGTGTGAAGTGCTGTAAAGTTCCCAGGAAGGAATGGTGGTGTTTAAATGGGGGCTAGGACTTGCTCTAGGTTTGGACAATGGTTACTCCTTTAACTTCCTGAAGATCGAGAGACAAGAACATTCTAGATACTGAGGAAAAACTAATTGTACTACTTCATACTCTGATTAAACACTCCAGTGTAAAGACACATTCTCATAGAGAACTAAAATAGTATAAAATCAAATTTTGTTTTTCTTGATCTTTTTAAAACTAAGTGAATATATACATTTTTCTTGTTTATTTTTTAAATAGGTATATGGTAGAAAAGGTTTGCATTATGCAAACGCATACTTAAAGTAAGGGAAAGCCAAACCCACATTCAGGATTCTGTGGGTAAAACAATTGGAAATGTTCAAGACATGGCAACAAATTACAAAACGGTGAAGTCACACATTGAGATCATAGCAGAGCAGGCAAAGGTTAGAGGCACAAGTCCCTCAGCATAGCATTCTAGATCCACCTCAGCAGGAACTCCGCACACATTTCCAGCTCTAGATCGCACGCCTACTCCTTTCTCCAGCTCCTCTGGGCCAGGGGCTACACTCCCCTAATCCCACCTCCGGCATCACTGCCTGTTTGTTGTGGCTCATCCCTAAGCCCCTATAGCATTCTGAGGACACTTTGCCTACCCACAAAGAAACTTTGAGAGTAGAAGACTAGGAAACACCCAGGATCAAATTCTGATTCTACCTCTCTTAGTAGTATGTCTTCCAAAAGTTAAGTATTCTTACAAAATTTGATTTCCTTCATTTGTAAAATGGAAATAATAATATCTACCTTTTTGAGTAGGACAGAATAAAATTGAATGAGCTAATGAGCGTAAAACATTTAGTACCTAACGAGTACTTAGGAAATGGCACAGTTTTTATGTGTGCTCTGTATGCTTTTCCATTTCCTTATCCCTTCCCTCATCCCTTTATGTCTTGCGCTGGTTTAGGAGTTGTGAGGGAAGAGGTAATCACTTCCTCATCATCCCGTGTGTCTTGTCACTCCTCCAGGCTTTTGCTCATAAGAGATCACAATCAGCTATAACATGGCTCCCACCACATGTTCCCTCTATGGCTCTCTCTGCAGTCCCAGAAGCATCCTGAATTTTAAAACCCCTTATCTGTCAGGTCCTATTGTCCATAACATGTAATTATTATAGTGTATGCTCATCGCTTTCTCAGATACTCTCTTGTTTGCTGACTATCCTCAAAGACTATCTTATTCATTGTTATCTCCAGAAACCAGCACAGTAACCACTTCTAAATAAGTATCAAAAAATAAATTAAGTTGCCTAAGATGATTTTTGAAGCTACACAGAAAAATCAATCTTTCTGAATTCTTTTAGCTTCAGGTTTGTTACCTGGCAGGTGGGGAACTTACCAAATGCCATAAAAGAAGCAAACTATGGATTACATTTCTCGTGATGATTGTAGCAATGAATCTCATTCTAAAAATGCTTCTGGCAAGGCGTGAATTTTAAAGTCGCACTGAATTCAGAGAAAACAGAATCCAGCCCACATAGTAGAAGATACAATAAGTTAAAACACTTTCAGGAGCATTTGCCACTTCTGCCCCACGTGGCCATACCACAGTTTCATGGCACATACTGTGTACCATAATCTTAAGAGTTCTTACCTTTTCTTCATTGCACACTACTTTGGGGAGAATAATGAACCTTTACATTTTTCCCAGTGAAGGGAAGACAATCATAGGACAAAAATTGATGTTTCCTTGTTTTGGCTGTAGCTGTACTTTGGGGAAAACTCAAGCAAACCTGCATATTTGTCATCGGCCCTGGCACTGAGAGCAGGTGTAATCATTCTACTTCACTTGCACCTCTAACCACTCCTCGGACTAGTTCTTTTGATATCGGTAGCTACTAGAAGAATTCCCCTGATCCCACTTTTTTCCCCAAGACAAAAATTATCTACTTGAATAAAGTTTCTCCAGTAAACCTTTCTGAGGAAAAAAAAAAGGAACAGAAAAGAAAAAATTGTGCAGAGAAAAATGTGTAGCAAATTCAAAACACAAAAGGCAAGGGATATTATCTAGGAAATAGGAAATTCTTAAGTGCCTTAAATGAAAATTCAGTTGTTTAAAGTTGTCATAAGAAGTATGGGTGGAAGGAAAATGGGATACAACAGAAATTTCAGGCGGGGTTTCCCCACTGCAAGTCTAGTTTTGATTTGCTTTTATTAATCTTAGAGGTTTGATTTAGTCTCATAAATCTTTAAAGAAGATGACAACATTAGCAATTTAATTAATGTTCTACTCTGTAATGCAGTCAGTTCAGTAACCACATAAAATTTAAACACACATTCAGCAAGCATCTACTTATCTTTGTTCAGTTGGGATAGAGACTTTTTATTAAAATCTGATGTGTTGAGAAGGAAATGAAATATAAAGAATAAAAGAAGCAAACTAAAATAAATCCTCTTTTTAAAAAAATGCAAAGATCATTTTAGAGCATTAAGACTTTAATAAAAAAAAGCATAATAGCTATAAAACAGGCCAGGTTTCAGAGATAGGAAATAAAAACAAGTACAGAGAATAATCTTGTTGGGAAGAGATCCATAAAAAAAATTAAAACAATGTCTTTCTCTGAAGAGAGACAACTAGCATTAAAGAAGAAACCAGAACAGTAGGATTCCAACTGAAGTAACAGCAGAGAACACAGATCCAATTTCTTTCTTCTAACTCCACTCTTCAAAAAGTGTAGAAGGAGAGTGAAAGGTCTGTCAGTCAATCAACAGTTAAGTGAGCCCACTGTGATAGATCGTGCTGAGAAGAGGTATGCAGAGATAGAATATTGTCACTGCTCTAAAGGAGGCAACATGTGTTTGGGAATTGGAATTGATATCTATACAAATAATGCCATGTGAGAAAGGCTTTGAAAGAGTTCTCATGAAGGTCCCATAGGATGTCAGAGGAAGAATGGGTCATATCCACCTAGAGTCATCAGAAAAAGATTCAAAAATAAGCTCAGTTAGGAGCTGGACCCAAAAGAAGGGGAGGATTAGAAGCAGCCCAGGTCGGTGGGCATCTAATGAGGAACAAAGAGAAATGAGATTCAGTGGTGAATATGCCAATTAGATTTCAGGATAGAGTTTTCTAGATTTCAGTAGAAGATAGAAAGTCAAATATATTACAGTTGGAGGAAGATATGTCAAATCTATCAGTAGAAAGATGTTCTGCTTAAAATGAAGAAAGAACCCCCTGTCTAGCCATGTACATCAAGATTAGCTTTTGTATTTTTTATCGCTCTCTTCATGGGCACTGTTTTGATTCGCCATGTAGTTAGGCTTGGATGAAGGAGCCTTTGACATATGAAGGTGCCAAACCTTGAAACACGCCTTTTAACCATAGCACACACTTCATACGAATTTAAAATGCTAACTGAGGCTGCATTCATGAGAGCAGATTAAGCCTCCTCTTTTGTGATGCTCCATTGCAGGTCGGCCAATTGATCAAGGAAGCTGCTGGGAAAAGCAATCTGAAGAGGGTGACCCTGGAGCTCGGTGGGAAGAGCCCTTGCATTGTGTTTGCTGATGCAGACTGTGAGTAGAAGCCACTTGTTAATGTGTAGCCCTTCGTCCCTTTTGGTGTCTGGTAATGTCATAGAGTGAACTTGAAATTTACAAAAAGATTTGCTTCTAATGCCAAGGTGCAAGGCATTACTCAAAGTCCAAAATTACTCTTGAAAATCTCTCAAGTTGTCCTAAAGTTATAATTCTAAAATTAGAGTTATAAAATCTACTCTTGAAAATCTCTTAAATTGTCCTAAAGTTATAACTCCAGATAAGTCTAACAGAGACACTATTTCTTTCTGGTTTCAAATAGATTACTATTTACCCAGCTGGACTCCAGATGAATGAACTGTTTTACATTTAGGAGCCATAATATATATTTTTAAATTCCATACCTTTAAATATTAGCATCACATTAAGTATAGTGAGATACCCTGAGACATGTTGAACTGAAGCTAACAACCACATTTATTGAGATTCTACTATTTGTTGCTATCATTTCAAATCAGAAAGGATTAGAAAAGTTAATTTGTCACCTGGCTGATAAAGGGTGGAATATATTGAATCAATATCTGACTATATGACTCATGGTTTTTCTGTATCTCCATATTGCCTCTGAGAAATATGTATAAAATATATAAAAGGATCTCTTCTTTAACATAAATCGTCTTCCTTGCAGTGGACAATGCCGTTGAATTTGCACACCTTGGGTTATTCTACCACCAGGGCCAATGCTGTATAGCTGCATCTCGGCTTTTTGTGGAAGAATCCATTTACAATGAGTTTGTCCGAAGGAGTGTTGAACGGGCTAAAAAGTATGTTCTTGGGAATCCTCTCACCCCAGGAGTCAATCAAGGCCCTCAGGTGAGTATACAATAAAGGGATAGCATTCTCCATGGGCAAGAGTCAAGTGTTCTTTTTCGGACTACCTTTTATTGAACAAGATTACTTCCCAGATATGTGCCTTCCTAGGTGACAACACTGTATTGGTTTGATTAAAAAAATAATTACTCTAACTCCCAACAGTGAAGAAAATGTCCTGTCTTTGTGTTGCCTGACTTTTACGTCTAAGAGTTTAAAAGTCATGTTGAGGATAAAAGATCTAAAAAAGAAAAACACAACAGATGATATCAATTTCTTGTTTTTTCCCGTCTGCACGCCTCCTGGTTTCTATATACAATTCTCTGTTCACTTCAAAGTTCCTACACTTCTATTATATATTTTCTTCCTCAGAATCAATCCTTTGTCTCAGCCTCCATCCCACAAATAGAGGCACCTAACATGTCTCTAAATTCCTTCCATTGCCTTCTGTTAGTCTAATGGTGACCCAAGTGTCCTAAAAGGTCTTGAGTTCCTGGGTTTGTGGCAAACTTCTCCTTTATTTGTTAAAGACCAATTATTCCCCCAGGGTTCCCCTTTTCTTCTGTCTAGTTAGAACCACTATCAATAAAAGTGTCTCTCTTTTTAACTCTTTCTCCCTCTTATCCAAAGGTCACTTTTTCCTCTTCCTTGCCCCATTCTGTTTATTGTCTGCTGTAGAAGCTACTGAACTATTGGTTCTAAATTTACTCTTGCTCTTTCAGATCTTGATCTAGAGCAGTGGGGGACAATTTTCCACACCACCAAAGGGATAATTGGCATTGTTTGAGACATTTTAGTTGTCACAGCTGAGGGTGAGGAGTGGTTCTAGTGGTATCTAGTGGGTAGAGGCCAGAGAGGATACTGAACATCTTATGGCGCACAAGCAAGCCCTACAACAAAGATTTATCTGGCCCAAAATGTCAATAGAGCCACATGGGTCTACATGTTAAGCTCAGAGGCTTTATTTTTTGACTAAAGAATATTATTCTTTGACTAAAAAATAAACACTGTTCAACACTGTTGATTTGGGGAAAAAACATTATTCTTGACTCATTCACTAAACCAAAACTAAATTTGATTAACCAAAATTCATTGAACACACCCATCAGCTAAACCCTGGGACAGGTGCCTGACAATGCCACAAGAAACAAGGTTATGCCACCTGACCTCATGGGGTTTATAGTTGAGATAAGTTAAAGGGCTGTCTTGTAGTTCTGTGCTTATGCAAGATATCCTAGTAGGAAAATCTTAGGGTTAAGCAATGCCAAATATTCAGACATAAAAGCTCAAAAATACTTGGCAAATAAAGTAATAAGTTGTTTAAATTATCCTTTTATACTTTGTATTTATCTTGGAGTCAATGAGTACATAGAAATAGTTGCTGCTTTTGATCACATTTGGCAACTTTTCAGTTGGATGCCAAGACATACCTTAACTTCAATTTTAACTTGTCTCCTATTCAAAAAAAATGGGATTCTAAATTTTCAGTTGTAATTACTTCTCTCTCTAAATACCTATCTATACATTTATCAATGCAAACAAAAGCACCTTTTTACTTCCTATTTAATATATTGGTATAAGGTGAAAGATAGATGAAGTTAAGGGAAAGGAGGGAGAGGAAGGCTAAGAATGGGGGCAGTGGAAAGGGAAGGGGAGAAAAGGGGTGGGAAGAAAATACCTAAGATACTTAACATTAAACACTGTTGGGCAATACTTTCCCCCATTAGGGATCTGTTAGTTACCTTATAATTTCTAAGAGAAGGAAATTAAAATAGAATTAAATAAAATATTTACTCATAGAATCCTTAAGTACATAATTCAGTGATCTTACTGCTTAATACAAGACTTTAATTTCTATAAGTGAACAGATTTTTATCATAGGTTACACTGAAAAAGAATAAGTAGATATCTTGAGACTTTGAGAAGTAAAAAGCTGGAAAGCCCTTTGGGGCTTCTTTACTCTTAAAAATACTCATTTGGCCCTGGCTGGTACAGCTCAGTGGATTGAGCATGGGCCTGTGAACCAACAGGTCGCTGGTTCGATTCCCAGTCAGGGCACATGCCTGGGTTGCAGACCAGGTCCCCAGTAGGGAGCTCACAAGAGGCAACCACACATTGGTGTTTCACTCCCTCTCTTTCTCCCTCCCTTCCCTCTGTCTATAAAAATAAATAAAATCTTATAAAAAAATACTCATTTGTTATAAGAAAGAGCTTATGGAAAGATACATTTATTCACTAAGCTTTAGCATATATATGTTATATCATATAAATTATGATTTAAAAAAAAATTATTTATTTTTAGAGAGAGGAGGAGGGAGGGAGGAAAACATCAATGTATGATTGTCTCTTGAGTGCCCCCTACTGGGGACCTGGTCCATAACCCAGGCATGTGCCCTGACTGGGAATCGAAGGGGCTGCCCTTTGATTCACAGGCTGGAGCTCAATCCACTGAGCCACACCAGCCAGGGCTAAATTCTTTATTGATAAAGTGCTTTTCCAATTTGATTAGACAAAAGGTGCATTTACTTAATCAGTAATACTAAAATCAGTATTTTCATTTAGAAAATGATTGATGATATCTACATAATGTGCTAACATCATAGCAGTGTCACATCTTGGCCTAGTGTAAAGATATGGACTTTTGAGTTAGAGGTTGGATTTAAAATCTAACCTCCCTGAGGCTCTGTTTTCTCATCTGTAAAATGGGAGATAGTGATGTCAATTTTTAGGTGCCATTGTGCATTGAGATGAGATAATCTATATAAAGTATCTATCTGTGTTTGAGGTTCACAGTACCCTGTTAAATAAATGAAAATAATATGCTTCCATTTATACCTCTGGTGACAGTTATCATCACAGATCAATAACTTTATATATCTACTTTCATTGCTCTTGATGGTCTATGGTTTCCAAATAATTTGAGGGATGTCAATGTTGTTTCTCAATCTGTTTTCTTTATCAACCCATCAATCCCAAGGCATCAAAGAATTTACACAAACACATCAAAATATATACTTTGAGATTGTTGGTCATGCACCATTACTTTTCATAGACTACCTCATGAGCTAATAATGGTCCATCACACAGTAAAGAGCCCCTGCTACACCCTAGCATTATTGAGAAGTTCTGGAGGTCTAAAAGAAAGGCCAAGTCCAAATATGGTCAATCTGAAACCTTCCGAAGTTTTATATTTATGGTGAATCAAAAATAGCCAGATCAAACTGAATATGGTCCTAAATATAACAGAAAACTTATGTCAATAGTCCTAAACTTGACTGCAATGTTCTCAATTTTTCCTATGTATTTGATTCAGCTGAGCATCTTGTGAAAATAAAATGTGATGCAGTAGGTCTGGCGTGGGGCTTATCAACCCATGGGCATCATTGCCAATTCAACACCAACAGGAATCCTTAATTTGGGGTGCAGTGAAGAAGGAAGATTTAGCCTGTGCAAACAGCTCAGCTGTGATAAGGCATGATTGTGAGAACAGCATGGCCCTGGAACAGCTCAACAGAGTCACAGCCCAGTTATGGAGCAGCTTAGCTGTGAGGTGGCCCTGGGGCAAGGCCCCTCTCTGGCTAGACAGCTCTGCTGTGCTCTGTTCCCCTCTCCTTGCTTTACTCCAGTGAGACTTCTTTGGTGTTTCAGCTTTAGCCAGGGAAACAGTTTTCTCTCTTCAGTGGAAAGGGAAACTGTGCTCCTAAGCCAGAGGGGAGCTGGCTTATATAAAGAGAAGTCCTCATCTCTGGTCCCTGATTGGTTCATCCTCACGGAACAGAGGATTCCAAATCTTCATAGTTTGATTTTCCCAAACGTCACTGTCCTGATTGGTCAGAATGGAGTGTCTCTGATGGCTTGGTAAAGATGCTAATTGGGCTATAGCTGGGGAGCTTCAATTGGACAGGAAACATCTCAGTCCTATTGGTTGAAATACAATTCCAGGGACTGCTTTACAAAGGCTGGCTTGGCCAGCAGAAACAGAATGCAGGCAGTAGGCAGTTCAGTGCAGGCTTCTCCCTGAAACTCAGTTTGCCTGAGAGGCCCCTGTGTAGAAATGGCTGCCAGGCTCTGGTGTATGTATGTATTATTTTTTATTGTTCAAGTACAAATGTCTCCATTTTCCCCTGCCCCACCCACCCTCACCCTTACCCCCTTTTTGGCTTTGTCCATGGATCTTTGATCCCAGTTAAGCACCGGGAGCTTTTCTCGGTGTCTCTTTTTCTCAGGGTTCAGAGGCCCAGCAAACACATTTTGCTATAATGCAGTGTGGGAGCTTCTGGTTGTGTGACCACATTGTCAGTAACCAGACTTTAAAATATAAATTTCAGTATTTTTAGAAGTTAGTGACCATATAAGTTTTCTAACAAACAAATCTTTTCAGTCTCTATATGCCAGTGCATAATGAGGAACCACATTCTCTCCAAATATCCACTATGGTCACAGACAGGGAAAGTTCTGACTTGGGAAATATTGATACATCCTGAGATAAAACAAACAGCAAAAAAAGAAATCAGGACTTTTGGAGGCATAGGCAGAGAAATATATTGGAATAGGCCACAGAATCTTTGTGTGGAAGTACACAAATCCTTGTCTATTTATTGACAATCTACAATACCTTCGCCAGGCAGGGCTACCTAGCCTCACCTCTTAGTCTGGTTGTAGTAAATATTATACACTAATTTAAATATCACCTCTTATTAAACCAACACTGCAACATCCTTAATCTGCTGGAAGTGAAGGAAGATTTTCTTTTCAGAATATTCAGTTAAATATTGTGTGCTGTGGAGTATTGAGCAACAGTGTACTGAATATTGTGCCAATTTTAAAAAATAGTTTATAGTTTCAAATAACATTTTATGTAATTGGCTATGGTTGCTGGGGTGCATGCAGTTAGAACTTTAGAAAAGCTTTTATTGGGCATTGGAAGATAGGAAAGATTGCAGAGTCAAGGAAGAAAATGAACATTTTTTAAGTAGTGAAAAAAAGACAAGTTAGACTGGCAAGCAGCCCTCACCTTAACTCCTTGATCTCTAAAGATTTTCCTTTAAATCTTAACCTCAGCCTTACCTGAGACAAAACAGTCTTCACCAGTGGTTTGGAGTCCAAGAGTTACCCAATCTTTCAACGTCCCAACATAGGAACTGAGACAATA
>VMDR010016304.1:0-21318 GCA_007922815.1 Macrotus californicus | reverse complement strand
TGTAATTAAAAATAAAATTTTGAAAAGATTATCATCTAATCGGGCTTAAAACAAAATTAAAAAATTTCTAGAATACAGATCAAAAATATAGCTGCATATAGAGAAAACTGAATGACTAGATAATGATTTTTAAAAGAGCCACACCGACATAAATCACTGGAAATTTTTAATTAATGATTAAATATATGTTACAATTTATGCTTCTTATTCTCCATACTTTTTCCCCCATACTCCCCCCGCCCTTTCCCTGCTGATAACCCTCCATGTGATCTCCATTTCTGTGATTCTGTTCCTGTTGTAGTTGTTTGCTTAGTTTGTTTTTGTTTTATGTTCAGTTGTTGATAGCTATGAGTTTGTTGTCATTTTACTGTTCCTAGTTTTGATCTTCTTTTTCTTAGATCATTCCCTTTAGCATTTCATATAATAAGGGCTTGGTGATGATGAACTCCCTTAACTTTAGTTTATCTTGGAAGCACTTTATCTGTCCTTCCATTCTAAATGATAGCTTTGCTGGATAGAGTAATCTTGGATGTAGGTCCTTGTCTTTCATGACTTTGAATACTTCTTTCCAGCCTGTTTTTGCCTACAAGGTTTCTTTTGAGAAATCAGCTGACAGTCTGATAGGCACTCTTTTGTAGGTAACTGTCTCCTTTTCTCTTGATGCTTTTAAGATTCTCTCCTTCTCTTTAATGTTGGGTAATGTAATTATGATATGCCTTGGTGTGTGCTCCCTTGGGTCCTACTTCTTTGGGACTCTTTGAACTTCCTAGACTTCCTAGAAGTCTATTTCCTTTGCCAAATTTCTTCATTATGTTTTCAAATAAGTTTTTGATTTCTTGCTCTTCCTCTTCTCTTTCTGGCACCCCTATGATTCGGATGTTGGAATTTTTAAAGTTGTCCTGGAGGTTCCTCAGCCTCTTTTTTTTTTTTTTTTGAATTCTTATTTCTTCATTCTGTTCTGGTTGAATGTTTCTTTCTTCCTTCTGGTCCACACTGTTGATTTGAGTCCTGGTTTCCTTCCCTTCACTGTTGGTTCCTGTATATTTTTCTTTTTTAAAAAAATATTTTATTTATTTTATTTTTAGAGAGGGGAAGGGAGGGAGAGAGAGAGAAATATCAACGTGTGGTTGTGTCTCATGTGCCCCCTGCTGGGGACCTGGTCTGCAACCCAGGCATGTGCCCTGACTGGGAATCAAACCAGCGACCCTTTGGTTTGCAGCCCACGCTCAATTCACTGAGCTATACCAGCCAGGGCTGTATATTTTTCTTTATTTCACTTTGTATAACCTTCACTTTTTCCTCTATTTTGCGACCATCCTCAACTATTTCTGTAAGCCATCCTGATTACCAGTGTTTTGAATTTTTCATCTGATAGGTTGTCTCTCTCTTCATTGCTTCATTCTATTTTTGGAGCTTTGATCTGTTCTTTCATTTGGACCATATTTCTTTGGTGCACTTGTTATGTAGTAAGGGGCAGAGCCTTAGGTATTGGCCAGGGCAGGACAACCCATGTCGTTGCGTTGTGATGCTGTTTGTGGGGAAGGGTCTGCGAGGGAACAATGCCACTTGCTCAGCTCTCTACCAGCTTTCAGTCACTTCCCCTGCTACCCACAAGCATATTGGGCCCTTCTCATGCTGATTCCCAGGTGGATGGGTTTGTGTACATTCTAGTACCCCATGAGTCTCTCCAATGAACTCTCCTGTGAGGCTGGGCGTTTGTCCCACCACCGCAATTCCCATAGATTTTTACAGCCAGAGGTTTTGAGGCTTTATTTCTCCCACGCTAGAACCCTGGGTTGTGTGGTCTGTCTCGCTCCCCAGTTGACTTCCCAGATTATCCGCATGCAAATGTGAGACCACCAGCCGCTGCTTCACCCACCCTGTCCTCCAGGTGCTGCCTTGTGGTTCATCCTCTCCAGCCTGGTTACCTGTTTCTGCCCCTCCTACCAGTCTGAATGAATGTTTCTTGTTTAACTCCTTGGTTGTTGGACTTTTATACAGTTTGATTTTCTGGCAGTTCTAGTTACTTTTGGTTTTTAAATTTGTTGTTGTCCTTCTTTTGGTTGTTTGAGGAGGTAAAGTGTATCTACCTATGCCTTCATCCTGGCCAAAAGTCTCTTGTTTTAAAGATTTTAAAACCTACTCATTAGAGACCTTAGCTAATGTGATGGAAATTGAAGTATTTTGGAAATTAGAAATTCCATTTTAATTTCTCACTGGCTTGGCTGCCCCCAATTTTCATGTTCATATTAGAGATCAAATGCCTATAAATAGCATAAAATCTAAGCAAACTAAAAGTTTGGTTCAAGTAACTCAGGGCCCATTAAAATTTGCCATTCGTTCATTTCATTCATTCAGCAAAGATTCATGCAGCATCTATTAGGAATTAAGTACATAATAATGACAAGATAGAGGGAGTTCTGCCCTCAAGGATCTTAGCACTTGGGGAAAGGGAGAAGCAATTAAATGTTAGAAAAATACCATGTATATATAAGTCCTAATGGAGAACCCATGATTTAGTAATGATGAGTCAGAGACGTGTTGAGTAACTACAAAGCAAATTTAAATAAAAAAAAAAGAAATGAGTCATCTTCTATGGAAAAAGTAAACCCCAACCCATTGATAACATAGTGAGTGAAACTGGGCTTCACTAACCCCACTCCTTCAAATTCAGATCCAACCCAAACTGGTAACTATAGTTACCACCAGTAAGCTACAGAAAGCTGCCAGAATTCATTCAGTTAACCTACACTCAGTCACTTCTCCAGACAAAACACTCTGCTAAGTGTGGAAAATACAAACACACCTTTCTAGGCTCTTACCTTCTAGGAATAATAAGGATAACTAACTAACATTAATTGATCACATAATTAAGCAAACAATCTGCTGACTGCTTTGAGAGTATGGTTATTACTCCTATTCCCATTTTACAGACGAGAAAACTGAGGCTCTCGAAGTTAAGTAGCTTGTTCAAGGACCCACAGGTGATTAGTGTCAGAACCACAGCTCAAATTCATGGCTGTCTGACCTTGGAGTGTTTACTTTTACACCTGTCCACATTGTCTGAATAGCAGGACTCACTTGGGGGTTTGCTGGAAGTAGGTGCAGTGTCCATAGACAGCACTGCTCCAGTTTCCTTGCTGAGCAGGGGAAATGATGGGAACTGGAAAACTTCAGGTGGCTGGTGTGGATTGCCAGAATGGATGAGTTTGACTATTTTCCCTCCTGTGTTCTCAAAGGTGGTTGAGATCTGTGTGACACTTGATGGTAAATACTCTGATTTTCACTTTCCAAAGAGTGATATAGAAAACTTTGGTGCTTATTAGGGGTGCTTTATTGGTTTTTATATATGCATTGAGTTTCTTCTAAAAATAAAATTTAAATTCTGCTGGCTTTTACCTTTAGCCCTGATTGCAATTTTAGTTCTGTTAGCTATAAAACTATAAGATTACTAAAGGATAGTCATGTAATTTTCCCTAATTAAATGTGCATTATTTTCAACTTTAACTCATATCCAAAAATGTGAGAATGTTTAAAAAATCTGTGCATGCGTGTGTGTGTGAGAGAGAGAGAGAGACATTCTCACTGAAATATTTTTAAGTCTGAACATTTTTCTGAATTTTTTGAGCACAAAACGATCTGTTCTTCCTCTTTCCTTATTCATATTTTTATAAATTAGTAAAATTTGTTGTGCTAAAATCATTTGAAATATTTTTTCAGCCACTTCAACAATATCTTATAACCTCAATAAATAGCAGGACTATTTCAAGAATGTGTAAATAATTTTATTTCCTTACCTCCTTAGGAAAAAGAATGGAGATTCAGCTAGCTGAAATCCTCTTTGGCAATCATTTATGAGTTATGCATTATAGTGACTTGATTTCTGTGATTGTACACAGCACACAGAGGTGTTTTGTGTGTTTGCTGAGCACTTATAAATATAAATTTTGGGGTGGTACATTCCAAATTATTTAGGTACAACTACTAGTGTCTTGATATGCTGTTGGCTATCTTTCAACAAAGTTGATATTTGAATAAAATAACTATTTTAATAAAATGCCTGTATAAAAAACAGGAACAGAATCACAGAAATGGAGATCACATGGACGGGTATCAGCAGGGGAGTGGGAGGGGGAGAGGGGGAGAAAAGGTACAGAGAATAAGTAGCAGAAATGGTAGGTAGAAGATAGACAGGGGGAGGTTAAGAATAGAATAGGAAATGTAGAAGTCAAAGAACTTATATGTATGACCCATGGACACGAACTAAGGGGGGGGGGCGTGGGTGGGAGGGGGTGTGCAGGGTGGAGGGGAATAAAGGGGGGGGGATGGGACAACTGTAATAGCATAATCAGTAAAATATATTTTTTCAAAAAGAAGTACAAATAGGTAGTTACAGAATAGGCTGAGGATGCAAAGTACAGTATAGGAAATAGAGTAGCCAAAGAACTTACACACATGAGCTATAGACATGGACAATGGTGTAGGGATGGCCTGAGGGAGTAAGGGGTACTGTACTGGGTGGAGGAGGGCAAAGGGAGAAAAATCAGGGCGACTGTAATAGCATAATCAATAAAATATAATTTAAAAAAGAAAATAGTAACAGAGGAAATACATTAATAAACAAATCAATGAAATGATGCCAGGAGTCTCTTGGTCTGCAGGAGACCACCAGCCTCCTGACACAATGTTCCCTTTTCATGGGCAGAATTATTTAAGTCATTAACTGGTTCTGAAATGAAAGAAGACAGGTAAGCAACTGCTGCCTGAGGGAAGGACGATGTATTTTCTGTGGCTGAGCCAAGGTAGCTCTCTGGTGCTCCTTAGGGCACATCCTTCCAGGAGGAAGTGCTCTCATTTGCATGAGAAGCCCAAAGGTTTTCAAAGGAAAAAGTGTCCAAGACTCCAGGAACTTCTCTCTGAAACTCAAAGTTTAGACAAGTCTCTGGAGTCAATTTAGAAGGCCCTAGCTAAGGCTAATGGTCAGGAGAAGGCAAAGGGTCTTTTGAAATAAAATTACCTTGGGGGTAGAAAGAGAACTTGTTGTGTGTTGCATCCTGAGGCAACAAGTAATAAAAAAATGCCTATATAAAACAATAAAGTACACATGCATCAGAAGTTGATGGTCCATCTGGGAAGGAGCTGTTCAACATCACCACACAGGGGTCAGAGTTTGAGCGTTGGAGTCATGAACACCTGAATCTGAATCCCAGTTATCTGTTGATCAGCTGAGTGGCATTGGGCAAGCTGCTTAATCTCTCTAAATTTTACATTCTTCAAATGTAAAATTGGGGCAATAATGTGTCCCTTATAGAACTGTTGTGAGGATTAAATTACATGATATATGTAAAGTGTTTACAACATAGTGAGCTCTTAATAAGAGCCAGCTATTTTTTATTATTTTACATTATCTTATTTAAACATTTTATTTATTTATTTTTAGAGAGGGAGAAGGGGAGGAGAAAGAGAGATGAAAAAACATCAATGTATGGCTGCCTCTCATGCACCCTCCACTGGGGACCTGGCCCGAAACCCAAGAACATGCCCTGATTGGGAATTGAACTGGCGACCCCTTGGTTCACAGGCTGGCACTTAATCCACTGAGCTACACCAGCCAGGAGTGCCAGCTATTCTTAATTATCACTCTTCCAGATGCTTTTAAAAGTTCCTCATCTTTGTAATCAATTGAATGGCATGTGTCTAGAATGATGGGTAATTCAATTATCTTCTCTCCATTGCATGCTTTTATTCTTCTATCAGGGTGCACTCCTAATAATTTGGATTCCCTGCTTGTTTATAATTATTGGTGGTGTTGGTCTCTCCCACAAAGGCCTTGTACCTTAGGCTCAGCAGGTGTGAGCCCCATAATTATTCAGAAAGACCAGGTCTGTTCTTTTCCACCCACACTTATTCAGGGGATACAACTTCCCTGATTCCTGAAGCCCCAGGGCAGACCATGCTCTAAGCTCAGTTTCAGCTCCAAAGAAAAATTTTAATAAGCTTTCCCTTGGGACAGTAGTTTGCTTCAAAATCAAGGTCTCTGCCTGGAAGCTCCAATTTCTGAGCAGCTGCTTACCCTTTACAGGGTCAACCTCAGTGTTCAGTCTCTGGGCTCTTCTTTCTGACTGTCAACCTACTACTCATCATAGACACCAGGCAGGGACACTGTAGAGGACATCTGTGCTTGGATGGGCTTTGTGATTCCTTTCAGCACTGAGAGACTACACCGGTCTGGTTTCACGACCCACTCGACAGTCAGCTCTTATTTGCTCCTGCACCAATCTGCTTAGAGATGCAAACCAAAATTTCATGATACCCCTGGCACTCTCAGGTGAGTTGCTTGACCTGACATCAAATCCCTCTCCCACCTTCATGACCCTTGTCCTGACATATGTCCTGCCTTTTTGATCAGATGGCAAAGTTGGAGCAAACTTAGCAAGATAAATCTTCACAGTTGGAGTCACTACATGCCAAAGAAACAAAACCATTGTGAAAAGTACCTGCATGCAGTTGGTTTTGGGGTTGAGGAAATTTCAAAGCATCATTCCACTTGGAGCAAGGAGCGAGATGATGTATGATGATGTTTATTAAATATCTGGCCATAGTTCAAGAGGATGAAATCTTGGTTATCAGACAAACAATGTGTCTAAGCATAATCTCAAATGATGTCATTATTTTATTCACTGATCATGGATCAAGCTAGAGATAAGACAAAGATTGCTAGACAAATCTCCTAACAGAGTAAGTTTACTCAGATAATAGTTATGCATTGTCAGAAGTCACTCGTTTATTCAACACACTAACACATTTTTCTTGATGATCCATTTTGTGAGAGACAGTGTTCTAGCTGCTGAGGACAGCTACAAAGCACCCTGGGGATTTGACTCTCCACTGTGGAGACAGATAGCTCCCCAACTGTCTCAACATACTACAAGCAGTGCTGCTGAGTGAAGAAAAGAGGAAGACAGTTTCCCTGGGAGTCTAGAAGTCTCTGCAGAGGTGATAATATTCCAAAAGATTTAAGCTCATTTTGTGCTCTGTCCATCCCTTTTTGCCATCTGGAAGAATCCTTCCCTTTTTGCCATCTGGAAGTTCCCGAGCTTGGAGAATCATTTAGACTCTAAATATTTCTAAATCTTTAAATTTTAGCAAGATTCAACACAGTCTTGACATTCTCTGAAAGAAAGCCATTAGAAATAAAACTGGGCTACTTATCTCTAGTGAGATACGTTCCTGAATAAGATTGAAGTCCTTTGAACATACCTGAAAGTTAGTCCAGGTTCAGAATGCTGCCTTAATAACTCTGAATGGCAAAAACAGGCATCAAAGTCAATCCTCTTTGAGCAGGATTTTCAGCAGAATACTTTGAAATATAGCCCTTGAGAATTAGAGACCTATAAAGTAGTCACATTCCCATTATTGAGAGCATTAATAGGAAATTGAGTGCCAACTATGCAACGTTCATTACAAAACTAAAATGAACTGAATTTTAAATATTTAAAATATTCAAAACAAATAATACAGAAAAGGAAAACAGTTTCCATGACAAACTCCCACTTCCACAGAATAGCTTTTCTTTTCTTTTTCCCCTTCCTTCTTTCCTTCCCTCCCTCCTTCCTTCCTTTCTCCCTGACCCCCTCACTTCTCTCTCCCTCTCTCTCTCTCTCTCTTTGATGAATACTTCTTTTTTTTTCTTCGTGTTCCTTTGGTACTTGAACCAAATTGCACTTCTCCATGGCTTACTCTTGAACCACAAGGTCAATTGAAAAATAGAAACTCATCACTTACCTGGCAACTGCTTTAATCTGCACATTTACTAAACTATTAAATATAATTCATTGAAACTGTAATTTTTCAAAATACATTATCGAAAACACCATAAAAAAAGTAAGCAGGCTCAGTACTTACACCAGCCTACCGTCTTTCACACTAACTTGTCACCCCCAGCCCATTTTCCACTCCTCTTCCCTTCCCTTATTCCCCCGCTTCCCACCACCTTTAACTAGCTAACTGCTATTTATTCAGATCTCGTCTTTTCCAGGAAAGATATCATTAAACCATCTCACACAGAACAAGCCAAGGATGCCTCCCTGGGACTGCAACTTAGTCCTTTCACTGCCTTGTAGTGAGCTGTTTTTATTTTAAGAAACAGTGAATCATGTGCGTCTTTTATCCTCTGTCTGGCACAGAGAAGCTCAAAATTATTTGTGAAATTAATGAAAGAATTCAGTCACCACATAAATCAATAACTAGAATTACAATGATAGTGAATATCTATTAGGCATGTGTAATGTATCAGGCACTGTGCTAAGCACTTTACATGTGTTTAATTTCATTTTACCTTCAAAACAGCCACGATTCTCCTCATTTTATAGAAGTAGACACCGAGGCTTGAGGGATCTAGTAATTCATCCAAAGGTAGGACGAGAAGGGATCAGAATTCAAATCCCATTGGTTTGACTCTGGAGTTCATGCTCTCAGCCACTCAATTTTGCAGTCTATTCAACAGATGCCCCTTTAAAGGGAAATTATATCTAGACTGTTCTTAAAGGGCTGCATTCACTAGAAACAGATATCTTTTAGATTATCTCTTTTTGCACTTATTCTTCATACTTCACAACAAAGGCTTGTTTTGATGCCGGTCAAGTATACCTGACAGTGTCTCTCTATAACATTACTTTTGACATGTTATGTTTCAAGCTCAAAATTCTTTTTAACTCAACAGGCCTTGTGATGTGGTAGAAAAAAATGAATGGACTAGGGGTCATGACTCTTGCTGGCCCCAACTTGAGTGAGTTGAGGGCTTTAAGTAAGTCACTCAACCCCTCTGCACCTCCAAATCTTTGTTTGTAAAGTGGGACTCCTTTTTAACCCTTACATTCTGGGATCTTGGAAGCTATTCTTTCAGGATTTCCAGCTCTCTCCATTGTAAAACTTGAAAAGGCCCTTATACATGTTTTGTGAATTTAACTTTGGCACTTCACTTTCTTTCTCAGACACGTGACTAGAAAGGCAGGATGAAATAAAGTACTCAGTTAACTATCCAGAATAATTCAGGCCAAAAACGAAGTGCTAATTAGATTTTCTTGTATTTGCCTGAATGCACTGGTTTATCTGAACTCTCTAACCAAATAGTGCCGTCTCTGATGTCCCATTGTCCATTGCCTGTGAGGACCCAGCTAGATGCAATCACGTCTTTTACTGTCCAGATACTAATCATAACACGATGTCTCTGGCATCCACACGGAGAAAATACAAACTTTGAAGCTAAATCCCAGAAGATAGAATTTTAATTGGGAACAGGAGAAAGAAATCTATTTCAATAGAAAATTGTCCATAGTTCAATGTGGATTTGTCTGTAATTGTTCTCAACAGATTCTTCACTCATCAAAGCCACTGTATCTAAAATAAATAAAAGTCATTTTGTTCTCAGAAAAATAAGTTGAAAAAGCAAAGACCACACCAAAATTGAGCCTTGGCATGGCAGAAAAAGCTTTTGGTAGAGCTGAGGGTAGGGAGAAGTAAGTCTGAGGAATTCACCCACAACCAGAGCAGGGCTTGTGAAGGCATCAACATTCACTCTATATGTGGAGTTCCTGGCTCCTCAGAACCTGCGATCAGGAGTCTTCAATTCTGGGTGATCTGTTTTTCTGATCTATGGTCCTATGGTATTATCACTTTTCCCCTTTCCAATTTCCTCTCCCCTCTGCCCTAACCTCCTCTCTTCCCTCATGCTCCCTACCACCCACTCCCACACAAACTCTCTGTCACATATAGCTCATAAAGTCAAATTCAAGACTCAGTCTTTCATTATATGAGAAAAACTAAAAATGAGAGTGAAACATAAAGGTTATTTTCTAACATTATAGAACTTTCACGTTGGAAGTACCTTTAGAAAGCACCTAGACAAACTCTATATTTTACCTTGCATCAACCAGCTTGAGGAGCTTAAGTGATTGTCTCCTGTTATTGTACAACTGGAGCAAGAATTAAAACCCAGCTCCCAACACCCAGATGTTCCTTGTCATCATCTGATTATAGTAACACTTTAGACATAAAGTTCTGCACTTTACAAAGCACTTTCCTATATGAGAATCAGCCTAGGCATTAGACCAGGGGGCTATTTACAATCCCTATTATTATTTATCCAAACAGCAAGATTAAATGTGCAAGTATCCTCTGCTGGGTCACATGGCCATTAAGTGGCAGAGGCAGGGCTTGAACTATGGAATCTTAGACCATCTACTTTCCACATCGTCTTCCTATGCTCTCTCACACTTGTATTTTAGAGTCAATTTTGCATACATCAGTTAATATATGTTAACATAAATGATCTGGTTTGAGTGATAAGCTCATAAGTGTGAGATCAGTACTATAAAATGATTGGGAGAAAATCTATTTGCTCAGATGGTGCTTCCTGGCTCAGCCTGTAAGCACCATGGCCAGTCTGGATACATTCACTCAAAGTCTTCACTTAAATGTAATACTCTGGATTTAAGGCTTCATCTATTTTATCATCAATCTCATCCCCAAAACTAAGGATAGAAGCAGCACAGACACATTATAGGGCAGGAAAAACAATAAATACATGAAAAATACATGTCAGAGGCAGCAGTTCCTGGTGTCAGGCCTGGTGAACCCACCTGCAGGTCCACCCAAATGATACTAAAGCTGGTTTGGGGCCTATGTTATAGCCTGTTTTTTTTTGTTTGTTTTTTACTTAGAGTTACATCACAAATGGTTTCCATGATCACAAATACATTTCTATAACAGGATTTGTAATAGCTGCATAGAATTCTACTTTATGTAAGTACTGTATTTTATCTAGCCAATCCTGGTTTGTTGAATTAAAGTTGTGAACTTTTCATGTTAGTAACTAAAAATATCAAAGTCTAACTAAAAAGAATCTAAATCATTTGTTATGGTGCCTTTCCTATTTGAAGACAATGAGAAAAACTTAGAGTGTAGAAGGTCAAGAGGATGTGGCCTGACATGCAAACCAGTATGTTTTTCCCCTGAATGGTGTTTGTTCAGTGGTTTGGTTAGTGCCATATAAAGAGAATTAGTATTTATAAGAAAAAGAGAAGCTAATGAATAGTCATTCATTCATGGAGACAGTTATGAAATATTTGTTGCGCAGGTATTCTAGGCGTTGTGTTTGACACGTACTAGACAAAGATGAGTTAAGACACTGGCATCTTGGTCAAAACTCACAGTCCAGTGGCATGAAGCACTAGTGTGTGTATCGGTCCTCCCACCAAGAGCATTAGCTTTTCAAAGACAAGAGTGAAGTCGGTCCCTTCTCTGTTCACATGGCACCTTCCTCAGTGATTTGTGCCTAAAAGTTCTCAATAAACATTTACTAGGGAAAGGGAATGAGCACATTTGATCTAAAGTGAGTGATTAGAGCCACTGTACTTTCCAAAAATGAGGAAAATATCCAGGGTTACGTTAAGAAAAGGCAATTCGATTTATTTCTTGCATTAGAAGAGACGGAATTTGACATTTTGCAGCATTGTATCTTTTGTATTGGCTTTTTTTTTACCTTTTATTATTTGTTTTGGGTCCAGTCCATTCAAGACATTAGTTACTAATTACCCAATTTCTTGTTACTAAACACTATTAAAATTAATGTGATTAATACAAATCTTAATAAATGACTTAAGGTATTAATCAGACATTATTAATAATAGAATAATTTTAAAATTCTTGCTTCCAATAGTATTCCCAGTATCTTTCTTTTATCCATGAAGAATGCCTAAACCTAATTCTTAGAATAAAATTTTTATGATCGGTCAACTGAAGTTTAAAGGACTCCCTGGTTTTTATTTATCATTTACTTACTTATATTTTTCCTTTTTATTGAATTTATTGGGGTGACACTGGTTAACAAAATTATACAGGTTTCAGGTGTTCAATTCTATAACACATCATCTGTATACTGTGTTCGCCACTCCAAGTCTCCGTCCATCACCATTTATCCCCCCATACCCTTCTCCACTTTCCACCACCCCACCCTACAATCAATACATTGTTGTCTGTGTTCATGAGTTTGTCTTTTTTGCTCAATCTCTCCACTTCCTCCACCCAGCCCCCCACTCCCAACAGCTGTCAGACTGCTCTCTATCTATGAGACTGTCTCTATTTTTTCTTTTAGTTCATTTTGTTCATTAGATTCCACATATGAGTGAAATCATATGGTACTTGTCTTCTCTGACTAGCTTATTTCACTTAGCATAATGCTCTCCAGGTCCATCCATGCTGTCACAAAAGGTAAGATTTCCTTCTTTTTTACAGCCAAGTAGTACTTCACTGTGTAAATGTATCTCATTTTATCCACTCATTTACTGATGAATGCTTGGGTTGCTTCCAAATCATGGCTGTTGTGTATAATACTATAATAAACATAGGAATGCATATATTCTTTTGAATTAGTCTTTCAGGTTTTTTCAGATATATTCCCAGGAGTGGAGGTGCTGGGTCATCAGGCAGTTCCATTTTTAATTTTTTGAGGTATCTCCATACTGCTTTCCACAGTGGCTGCACCAATCCACATTCTCACCAATAGTTCAAGAAAGATCCCTTTTCTCCACATCCTTGCCAACTCTTTCTGTTTGTTGATTTACTGATGTTAACTTTTATGACAGGTGTAAGGTGATATCTCATTGTGGTTTTAATTTGCATTTCTCTGATGATTAGTGACGTTGAACATCTTTACATATGTCTATTGGTCATCTGTATGTCCTCTTTGAAGAAGTGTCTATTCGGGTCTTTTGCCCATTTTTGAATTGGATTGTTTGTTTTTTTGGTATTGAGTGTTGTAACTTCTTTATAAATTTTGGATATTAACCTTTTATCAGATGTATCATTGGCAAATATATTCTCCCATTCAGTGGGTTGTCTTTTCATTTTGTTGATGGTTTCCTTTGCTGTGCAAAATCTTTTTAGTTTGATGTAGTCCCATTTGTTTATTTTTTCATTTGTTTCCCTTGCCTGAAGAGATATATCAGAAAAAAATATTGTTATGAGGAATGTTTGAGATTTTACTGTCTATATTTTCTTCTAGAATTTCTGTGGTTTCAAGTCTAACGTTTAAGTCTTTAATCCATTTTGAGTTTATTCTCCTGTATGGTGAAAGAAGGTAGTCTAGTTTCATTTCTTTGCAAGTATCTGTCCAATATTCTCAACACCATCTATTGAATAGACTATCTTTACCCTATTGTATGTTTTTGCCTCATTTGTCAAATAGTGACTATAAAAGTGTGGGTTTATTTTTGGGCTCTCTATTTTGTTCCATTGATCTACATGTCTGTTTTCAGGCCAGTACCATGCTGTTTTGATTATTATAGCCTTGTAGTATAGTTTGATTTCGGGTAGCATGATTCCTCCAACTTTGTCTTTTTTTCTTGAGATTGCTGTGGCTATTTGGGGTCTTTTATGGTTCCACTTAAATTTTGGGGATATTTCTTCTAGTTCTGTGAAATATACAGAATTGTGTTGAATCTGTAGATTGCTTTGGGTGGTATGGACAATTTAACGATGTTAATTCTTCCTATCAATGTACATAGTATATGCTTCCACATACTTCCCTGTTCTTCAATTTCTTTCTTCAGTGTTTGAATATTTTCCAAGTATAGGTCTTTTACAATCTTGGTTAAATTTATTCCTAGGTATTTTTTGAAGCAATTATGAATGGGATTGCTTTCATAGTTTACCTTTCTGATAGTTCATTATTGGTGTATAAAAAATGCAGCTGATTTCTAGGTATTTATTTTGTATCCTGCAGCTTTACTGAATTCATTTATCATCTGCAAATAATGACTATTTTATTTCTCCCTTTTAGTTCTGTCTTTTATTTCTTCTTCTTGTCCAATTGCTGTGACTAGGACTTCCAGTACTATGTTGAATAAGAGTGATGAAAATCGACAACCCTGTCTTTTTCCTAATCTTAAGGGAAATGATTGTAGTTTTTGCCCATTTGAGTCTGATGTTGTCTACAGGGTTGTCATACATGGCCTTTATTACATTGATATATGTTCCTTCTATTCTCACTTCATGGAGAGTTTTTATCATAAAAGGGTGCTGGATTTTATCAAATGCTTTTTCTGTATCTTTTGATATGATTATGTGGTTTTTATCTTTCATTTTGTTTATGTATATATTTGTATATCACATGTATTGATTTGCAGATACTGTAACAACTTTGCATCCCTGGAATAAATCCCACATGACAACGGTGTATGATCTTTTTAATGTATTGTTGGTATCAGTTTGCTAATATTTTGTTTAGGATTTTAGTATCTATGTTCATCAGGGATATTAGCCTATCATTTCTTTTCTTTGCAGTGTCTTTATCTGCTTTTGGAATTAGGATAATACTGGCCTCATAAAATGACCTTGGGAATTTTCCCTCCTCTTGAATTTTTTGGAATAGTTTGAGAAGGATAGGTATTAGTTTTTCTCAGAGTGTTTAGTAAAATTCACCCGAAGCCACCTGGTCCAAGATCTTTGTTTGTTTTGGGAGTTTGGGGATTGCTGCTTCTATTTCACTAGTTGTACTCTGTTCATTCAGATTTTCTAATTCTTCCTGATTCAGTTTTGGAAGAATGTATATTTCTAGGAATTTATCCATTTTGTTCAGATTATCCAGTTTGTTGGTATATAGCTTTTGTAATATTTTCTTACAATTCTTTGTATTTCTTTGGTGTCAGCAGTTACTTCTCTTTCATTACTGATTTTATTTATTTGGGTCCTCTCTTCCTTCATGAGTCCAACTAAACATTTGTCAATCTTGTTTATCTTTTCAAAGAAACAGCTCTTGGTTTCATTGATCTTTTGCATTTTTTAAGACTCTATTTTATTAATTTCTGTTCTAATCTTTATTATTTCCTTCCTAGTTGCTTTGGTCTTTTTTTTGTTTGTTTGTTTTTAAAGATTTTATTTATTTATTTTTAGAGAGAAAGGACGGAGAAAGAGAGGGAGAGAAACATCAATGTGTGGTTGCCTCTCGCGCACCCCCCGACTGGGGACCTGGCCTGCAATCTAGGCACGTGTCCTGACTGGGAATCGAACCCATGACCCTCTGGTTCGCAGCCCACGTTCAATCCACTGAGCTACACCAGTCAAGGTGTTTGTTTTTTCCAGTTCCTTTAAGTGTAAAATTAAATTGTTTATTTGAGATTTTTCTTGTTTTTTGAAATAGGCCTGTAATGCTATAAATTTCCCTCGTAGGACTGCTTTCGCCGTGTGTGTTGTATTCTCTTTTCATTTGTTTCAAGCTGTCTTTTGATTTCTTCCTTGATATCATTGTTAACCCACTTATTATTTAGTAACATGTTATTTATCCTCCATGTGTTTGTGTGTTTTTCCGTTTTTTTCTTGTGATGGATTTTTGGTTTCATACCATTATGGTCAGAGAAGATGCTTGATATGATTTCAATCTTAAATTTATTGAGACTTGTTTTATGTCCTAACATGTGGCCTATCCTAAAAAATGTTTCATGTGCACTTCAAAAGAATGTGTCTCCTGCTGCTTTGGAGTGAATTGTTATGAAGATGTCAATTAAATACATCTGACCTGGTGGGTAGAGAAATCTTGGTTGTAGGTCCTTGATATTTATCACTTTGAATATTTCACTCCTATCTCTTCTGTCCTGAAATATTTCTGTTGAGAAATCAGCTGACAGCCTTATGGGAGCTCCCTTGTAGTTAACTAACTTTCTCTCACAGTTCTTAATATTCTCTTTGTCTTTAATCTTTGACATTTTAATTGATGTGTCTTGGTATGGCCCTCCTTGGGTTCATCTTTTTGGGGAATTTCTGCATTCCCTGGATTTGTGTGTCTTTTTTCTTCACCAAATTAGAAAAGTTTTTGGTCAGTATTTCTTCAAATGGGTTCTCTATCCCCTACTCTCTCTTTCTCTTTCTGGTACCCCTATAATGCCAGTTTTGGTTTGCTTCATGTTGTCTCGAAGATCCCTTAAACTATTCTCATTTTTTAAAATTCTTTCTTCTTTATGTTGTTCTGATTGGAAGTTTCCTGCTACCTGCCTTCCAAATCACTCATTCTATCCTCTGCTTCATTCAACCTACTATTTATTCCTTCCAGTGTATTTTTCATTTTAGATATTGTAGTCTTCATTTCTGATTGGTCCTTTTTAATAATTTCTGTGTCCTTTTTTGTGCTGTTGAGCATCCTTATAACCATTACTTCAAGTTCTATATCTGATAAATTGCTTGCCTCCATTTCATTTGGCTCTTTTTCTGGAGTGTCTCATATTTGGGGCCTGATTCTTTGTCTCCCCATTTTGGCTGCCTCTTTGTATTTGTTTTTATGTATTAGATCGATCTTTTATGACTCCCAATCTTCATGGAGTGGCTTTCTGTAGTAGGTGTCCTATGGGGTCCAGTGGTATAGTCTCCTTAATCACCTAAGCTGGGTGCTCCAGGAATGAATGTCCTTTTTGTGGGTTATGCATACCCTCCTGTTGTAATTGAGTCTTGATTGCTATTGGTTCATTCATGCATGGGATCTACCCTCAGGCTGGCTGACTGTGAAGCTCAACCCTGACCATGGCATGCAAGCTACTATGTAGGTGCTGATCACACAAAGCAGAATTTGCTTCAGCAGGGTTTGGTGCCTGTCAAAATCTTCCTGCGGATATGCTGCTTGTGAAGCTTATTGAATCTTGTTTTGTTGTTGTATGGACCTGGCCACTGGGTGTGTTGATTCTGGACCTCTTAGAAGGGACTCTTGTGAAGGCCAGTGTTAAGTTGCTGTTTATGACTGGTCCTCGGCAACTTTTCTGGAGGTACAAGTGATCCACAATTTGTGGCTGCCTCTGCTGGGCCTGGGTGTGCATGGAAAGGACCATGCTGTCCACTAAGGCTGGCTTTTACCAACACTAACCTGGGGTCAGGTCAGCAAAAGTCCCATGGCACACCGAGATCCACCTCCACCTCCCTTTACCTACTGGCTATTTGTTAGGCTCAGTCACTGAAAAAATCTCTCACTCTAGTCCTTAGCAGGGTGTAAGCTCCACACGGTGAGGTGAGAGGCAGTCCAGAGAGTGGGGCTATTGCTTTCCTCCAGACTGATCTACACAAAGGGGAAGGTTCTACCCAAGAAAGATGGCATCTTTGGTGTTGGAGAATGACTTAATACAGAGATCCTGGTGGCTTATCCTTCAGCTCTCTCTCCAGAACCACAAACCCAGACTCTTCTTATGAGACTCTAGTCAACTCCACCCTCCCTCTACCTGAGCCCAGGTTGAGTAGCTGTGAATGAAATTTTTGTGTTGGCCCTTTAAGAGGGTGCCCTTAAGAGGGTGCCTGTGTCTCTGGCAGACTCCCACCTCTCCCTGGAAGACAAAAACCACCCCCATTTTAGCCAGATGTTATGTGGGCACTTCTTCCAAACTCTAATGATCTGAGATGGGGAGCTCAGCTTGGAGTTTAGACCCCACACTTCTCAGGGGGTACCCCCTGCTGTTGAAATATCTCTCCAGAACCTCAGCCTCTGCCATAGGAGCAGAGCCAACACTTCCTACCTATTTTGATGTGGCTTCTTCTGTAAATCCTTGGTTGTAAGGCTTCTCTTCAGGCCTTGGCTGGGTAGTTTAGTTGGTTAAAGCATCATTCCAATACACTACTGTTGGATGTTCAATCCCTGGTCAGGGAACATACAAGAATCAACCAATGGATGCATAAATAAGTGGAACAACAAATCAATTTTTCTCTTTCTTTCTTTCTGTCTCTCTGTTTCTGTCTCTCTCCTCTCCTCTCTCTCTAAAAATCAATAAATTAAGAAAAAATATTTCTCTTCAGCTAGTTTCAGTTGATTATTCAGAATGATTGTTCTATAATTTAGTTGTAGTTCCAGTTTGGTCCTGGGAGGAGGTGAGCGTAGCTTCCATCTACTCTGCAACCATCTTAGAATCCTCTATTCAACTTTTAGAGAAACATTTTGAACTATCTTATATTCTGAAGCAATCTTATAAGACTTTTTATTTTCATTTATAGTGAAAGAAACACTGTCTCTCAAGCTTTCTGAAAGTAATTTTGAGAAGTTGTTTAAATAAGCTTGCTATAAATTAATTAGCATGTAATCAAGAAGAAAATGAAAATCATATAATCTTAGAGCTAGGAGAAGCTTAGAAATAAGGATAAAGCCACCCACATAGATTTATGTTTGCAATTAAGTTCTGAGCACTAATAAAGTTGAGTACTTATAAGGGAGAGAAAAACTGTAGTCTAGTGGTTATCAATGCACAATTTGCTAGGCAAAGATGGGAAACAAGAATGAATGGAACATAGCCCCTTCAGTCTAGCTTATAGAAGGAATTATACATGAAAGTTAATGGGGTGAAGGGGGGCATCAAAAGGCTAGCTACATGATTTGTAGGGCCCAGTGCCAAATAAAATGTGAAGACTATCTCAAAAATTATTACAAATTTCAAGACAGTGACAACAGAACATTAAATCAAGCACAATCTACAAGTCCATGAAGCCAGGCTTGAATGCTCTGTCTTACCAAATACAGGTACTGGGACTTTTCCTTCTATGCCAACACCATGTCCTTGGATGTCAATGAGCTCACCCTCTCTTTCCCTGTACAAACAAGCATTTTAGGCTTTAAAAGGCCCACAAGGGGCTATGTTCACTCCAGACAGATGTCTGGACATGGACGCCCCAAAGCATCATAAAGGCAGCCTCGAGCAGTATTGCATGCTATGTTGAAGAAAAGTTTGCCTCCGTGTTTTTTTCCCTAAATGGTTTGCTGTGTTCATTTGAATCACGATAGTCTCAAAGAACCTTCAGGCAATTGGAGTAAACCGATACTCTTTTGCCACACCCCTTCAGATCCTCCACAGTAAAATGTCTGCATAGTGCACCAATTCTGGGCTCTACCTTAGAAATCCCACCCAGCCCACCCACCTTCACAAACTGTGCCTTTACAATTCTCTTTCTCAACTATTTAAGCTAAAATCTTGTCACCTTAAAATGTCCCTGGAGGAGGTATGGCACACACTGGTGAATGGCTTTGCAGGGACAGCTTGGGGAAGATATCTTGATTTGGAAGCCCTATTGCAGAATAATGAGCACACATGCAGCATTTGGACCCTGATACAAACCATCACTGACCTCCATCATGCTTTGTGTCACTTGAAAAATGAAATGGCAGAAACATTCTGACACCAAATTGACAGGTGGTTGGATATGAATCAGTGGTGGGTGGTGCAGGGTGGCGAATGGGCATTGAACTAGAATTCAAGATCCTACCTTCTTGATTTGATTCAGCTTCTTTCTGGCCGTGTGAATTTAGATTAATCTCATCATGTCTCTGGATCTCTATGACTGTCTCTTTCATGAGAAGGTTGGAATCTCTCAATTTTTGCATCTCTTCCTGGGGAAGAAAAGTTCTATGCTTTTGCTGAAAACGTGTTGGGGGAAGATAGGGCAAGGAAAGAGAAAAGAGTCTGTTTAAGGGACAATGAATTTGTTCATTGACATAAACAATGAAATACCCAGGGAAGGTGAATCATGTCCAGGAAACCAGAGAAGACAAGAGAAAGGACTAATATTTAGGGATTGAGATAATTAGCTACAGGACATGTCAGGGTGGTGGGCCAGGGAGATGAAGTATGTTCAAGGGCAAGTTCTTGGCTTTGTGTAACATAAGAGGCGGGAAAACTCCTGGATGCGATACAGATTTTAATTTCAAACTTCCAAGAGGTTATTATAAACAACTGGAGAGAAGGTTGTTTTAAATCGTGTTTAAAGTGAATATTCACTTTGTTGGCAGTGATCAGCATTTCCTATAAATACCACTTACATCTTATGGAATGAAGCTGTAATGTGTAACGTGTATGTGTAACGTGTAAGGAGAAGAGGTGAAGAAAGAGCAGTGAGGGAAACTTGGAGCCTGAGCACTTGGCATGAAAAATTGGGGAAATTGAACTCCCCTCCTTTTATTCTTTTTGGAACTGGTGGTGAACAATTGCCTTTTGAATGACTGTGTTCTTATTAATATACATTTTTGCTTTGCTTTTGGGTATTAAATGTGCTCTCCAAAGAATTGTTCAAAGCATTTAAAATAGCATTTGCCAATTTCTCCTTTTTCTAATTAATACCAAGTGGTTTCATTCAAACTGAAGTTTCCAGCTGATTCTACGTAAGCAAAACTAAGTGTAGAGTCAAGCTTTGAAGCCAGATTTGACCTAGCTTCAGATCCTGCCCCACCACTTGCTAGCTATGTGATCTTAGGAAAATTACTTAATCTAACAGAATTTTAAATGCATGTTTTTATTAATGGGGATTGTTATGATTATTAAATGAGGCAAAATATGTAAAACATATAACATAGTTTTTGACACAGACTAAAAACTATTCCTCTTTTCCCCATCTATAATTCTCTTTCTCCTAGAGGAGAAACGTGATTTTGGAGGTCTGAGTTATTTGTCTAAACATTTACACTGGTAACATATCAAGGATGATCACTTACCCTGTTGGGTAAGTGCCTGCAGAGGAAGGCTCAGCTAAAAGTGCCTCTGCTTCTAAACATCTTAGCTCTTTATGTGTCTCAGGTGAATACCTCATGCATTGGTTTTAGTCCCACATAACTGCAGTGCCCATTCTTTCCTTCCTACCAAACCCTGCTTTCGGGCTCATTCCAGTAGGAAGAAACCTTCCCTGATCCCTTCAATTATGGGCTCTCTCACAATACATATCATGATGAATTCCCATCACCATTTTGTACTACCATTATCTATTCATATGTCAGGCTTCCACTGGTCTGTGTGTAATGAGGGCAGGAACATGGCTCCTAGTACATGATGGTCCTGTAATATTTGTTGAATGAAAGAAAAAATTAGTGCATCTAAAACTATCTTTTCCCATAAAGTTCAGTTTCCTCCTGGCTTTCCCATTGTTGATGCCATCTAATTCTTCCAGCAGTGCCCTCTAAAGATCCGAGGAAAACTTTCCTCACTTCCTATTACCCAAAATAGGCTCATGTGACAATCCCTGATCAGGAGCAGTGGCCAAAGGTTGAGATCTTGTGATAAGATGAGCCACACACTCAGTTCTTCAATGCAAGAGTATAACTATAATCTCTTCCCCTAAAGCACATACTTATATTTGGGTGGCTATTTAAACAAAATCAGAATAGTTACCAACAGCAGGTGAATGGATGTTGAGAAGATGTCATAATATCCAGAATATCAATTTATAGAGCTAGTGAGTATTGAGGCATTGTCGCGGTCCCGTCGGCGAGATCGCGTGTTGTTGTGGAATGCTTGTCCTATATCCCCGGACAAGTGA
>VMDR010016303.1:0-21324 GCA_007922815.1 Macrotus californicus | reverse complement strand
TAAGTTTTAAAAGTCCTTATCGTGCATTACTCCTAAATTATCACTGTTCAAGAAGAGTTAAGGTGCCATGAAAGAAATCTAGTAATTACTGAAAAACAACACATCTTACAAGTTCTACATTTGTTTAACTTGCTTTGCAAAATTCAAGTTACAAATCATAGCACATAGGTTCTTATATTATTAAGTATTTACTAACATCATCAGATTTTTTAAAGCTCCTAAAATAAAATATTTGAAATTAGTTCAAAAAATAAAAATAGTAACCTGTGCTTACATTGTTACTTATACATGCTGAGAGCACAGATAATCCAACTCACTTGCATTTGACTTTGGATAATGTCTTTGACTTTACGTATACAAATATTTATATATATTTGAATTCATATTAAAAGACAAAAACCTAACAAAATACAAATACCTATAATGAAAACTATGCACATGTACTTTTAAAACTTAGATTCAAACACATTGGCAATTTTAAAAAACCTGAAGCAAAGTATAATGACTAAATATGTAAGTATTAAATGAGGGAAGAATCACCACTTTCCATCTTTAAAAGACAGAATTAACAGCAAAGATGCACTCTGTACTCCAGAACGGAGATCTCTTATTTTATGGTAGTCATTATTCCTACAAAACATAAAGGAACTTGGCAACCAGGACTAGTAGGGATTGTACTAACAGGAGTGGAGTTACAGTATTGATTAACAGGCTCCACAGTAAGACGGAGAAGTGGCTAAAAAGCAAGTTAGAAAGTGAGGCCTAACTCTGCCAATGACTAGATCAGAAAAATAAGAAAGAAGTTTCTTACAAATGGAGCTAAGGAAACATCAACAAGCAAATGCAAATAAAAAGGAAACTAAAACCCAACGAGAGGTATCTGGAGTTCACATGGAAGTAAAATTAAAGCCAAAATGAAGAAAACAGGAGTAAAGAAAAAGTAAGTTATCTACACCACTAACTCTTGAAAGTCGAAGCTTTTAATAGCTTCAAGGGCAGGATCACATCTTATCTTTACTTCCAGGAATACCACCCCATTGCTGGCACACAGTGGATGCCCCATGGTTATTGAATAAATAAGCAATAGAATGTTCTTGGGATTATTTCACCTGTAAAAGAATTTATCATCATAAATGTACATCAAGTCCCCTTAAGCACCCAAACTGATTTCTTCCTGAATTTGAGGATAGATGATACATTAACCAGATCATAATGGCTAAGAGAACCTAAGATATTTATCTGTAAGAAGATGAGGTATCCCATCTTACTTTGTCACAATTAGCAAATTTTAAACATAAAGCACAGTACAGTACAAATAGTACATGCCTTCCAAGAACTAAAATTTGAAATGAAAACTGCTATAGAAGAGTGACTGATAATAGTATCATCTCAGACTATACAAAACACTATTTACCCACAAAACTGAAAATACTAAAAATTTAGGTAATTTTACCATCAAAGAACTTGTAATACTTTAATAACCAAACCTACCTTCTGTTACTTGCAAACAAAAATACGGTTTATCTGCGTACGTAGCACACAGCTACAGCTATATTCAACAGAGAACTATACTTTCTATTCCATCTCAATGAAATCGCCTATTAATTTCCTCAACACAGTAATTATGTACAGAGAAGATCATTGTTTCTCAATATTTGATCACACTGAGTAAAACTGATTTCTATTCTAGGAGGCACAAAAGAGAGAACCAGAATATACAGAATTATTTTTTAAAAGTAAGCAAAGTACTGATAAGATATTTGATGATCAGAGGCAGAAAGCCACAGGGTACTCTAGTGAGTTTCTTCAGAAGCTTATGAAAGCACAATCAATGTTGTATATTTATCTCAAACATATTTTCTATTAAGTGATATAAGATCTTACAGTCGGGAAAAATATAGATGTCTTAATCTTAGTGAAATTGGTTTGTTCCTCAATGCATGCTTTAGACACAGTATTTGGTAAATTTGGGAAAATTAAGTCTGAAAATAGTTACTGAGTTTACTTTTTCTCAACATCCTACCTCAGAGAGCTGGAGGCAAGATAGTAACTAAAGGGTACCAGCATTATACAAAAGAAATGAGGCTAAGTTTTAAAAAGTTGAATGTCTGAACACAATATAAGAGACATATTATTAAGATCCAGGAAAATATGGAAAACAACATTTTAAATGTTTACAACAAAAAGCCAGAAGAAATTTTCAGAATCATAAATTGTTTAACCCGTGAACTATCTCCAAACACCTACTGTTTTAAATTCATATTTATCATTAGAGAATACATTTGAGGCCCTAAAAAAATAGATTCAAGCAGCAATAAGCACCTCAAAATTAACTAAGCCAAATAAAATAAAATCTTTACTTGGAAAGGTGAAAATTCGTTTCTTGGGAAAATGTCCTGAAATTCTCTCACCATGAATAAAGCATTTGGCAGACTATATTCATAAGTGCATTCTCTTATGGGATAGATACCCTGTTGGAGTCCATTTTTAGATGCTCGAGGCAGCATCTTATTTCTATAGTAACTTTTTCAATAATCAAATAAATTGATACAAATTAAAAAGTTTCATAATGTAACACTGCCACATTGTTATTACTGCCACCTATTATTTTACATAGAGCAATTGTTAAAAAATAAATATATGTGAAAGTTGCAACAAAAAGCTACTCACCACCATCCCTCTCTCTAACTCTGTGAATATGCACATTTTTGGCCTTACTGTGACCTGTGCTGTCACTGTATTTGTTCTCAGGACTATCAGATCTCCGCAACATTTTATTTGGTGGTGAAGGATCTGCGGCGTCTCGCATTTTTTCATGTCTGTGATCACCGCTACTGGGGTGACTCTTCGATGAATACTTAAGTGCCTGTAAAACATCACCCCCCAAAAAAAAGAGAGAAAAAATTTAAACTTTAAACGTAACCTCCTAAATTCATTTTATCATAAAATTTGGTGTTTTAACTTCATTAAGTTTTATGAATTTGTATCAGTAAAATTAAAATTTCCATTTCAATTATGACTTTATTCAGACAAGACCTAAATAAATGCTCAACTTATAAGGCTCTTCATACAAACCGTAACACCCTATGTTAAAAAAAAAACAACACTCCAGTCCATAAAGCATCTTGTAAATACGTGAAATCAAACACCTCGGTACCTTTATTCCTCTACAAGTTTTTCTAGGAATTAAAAAGTTTAATCTAAAGAAAAGCAGGAACTGAGTTCTATTGTAATCTATTTCTGCTCCACAGCTGATGATGCAAAGACACAAGTAAAACGAGCTTAAGCATGTTTCTGAAAAACTACAAAAAAGAAAGCATCAGTTTCTCCAATTCTGACTCAGAAAAGCATTTCAAACCTACCTTACCTACTCTGACAGGTGTGGGAAATCAAGGTATAAGATAACATAATGAAATTTAATGGAGAGTCTTCAAAATAATGCTTAAATCTTATCCTAACACATATTTAAAAGAACCATGATACAATGTGTAATTAGTTATGTTTTAGAGGAGCAGACTCAATTGGGCTTAATCTTTGATATCCAAATACAATGAACAATGGTTTACACATCAGGGGACACAGGATTTTTAACTTGAGCTTTAACTCATGCCAACCAGTACAGAACTATCAGCTTAGAAACCTACTCTCTCATGACTGCAGTGATTACATGTAAAAATTATTTCCAGCGTGATCTGATAGTTAACAACCTTAAGAAATTCCCCCCAGAAAACAGGCGCCACCTGTATAATTTTTTAAAACTTTACATGCAGTAACTGCAAAAACAAAAAGGGACCTACATAACTAGATCATCAGCATTAGAATGAGTTAACCAAGTATCCAAAGATCTTAATTCCTACAGAGCCAAAAGCACCATCTTTCACCAGTAAGGCAGCAACTCAATTGAGAAGGGATAGTGGTTTGCAACACACTTAAGAGTTGCAAATCAATTAATTGTTTCTTCCCAGGCCTTTCATCTAATTTTAATACCTTAACGTTAACTTTTACTTCCCAATAAAATACAATATAGAAACCTATCACCTGACCCCATCGATTCTTTCACGCCCAAATAATCGAGTCAAGTCCTTTCTGGCTGAGGATGACTTTTTCCTTAAAAAACTGAACTTCCTCCACTCTGCTGTCAAAATAAGTCACTAAACCTTTCTGGGGAGCGCTAATGGACTCAAACAGAGCATTTTAAGGGGACCAGCACTGCTAGTTTAGGATTTGTTGCACCGAAAGGCCTGTAGCGACATCTGAAGCCTGCGCTCGAGTACTAGGTCCTTCCTCCCTTCCCCCTCCGTCCCCGCATCCACCCCTCCACCCCGGCCTCGCCTGGTACCTGGTAAGGCTGCGAGTCCCCCCTCCGGTCGTGACAGCTGAAAAACAGGAAGAGAGACGGCGACATGAAACATCTCGAGGGAAAGGAAGAAAACGCCCCCCCCAGCACCCCTCCCCGCGGGAGACCCACCAAACGAACCCGCGAAGAGCCCGCACACGCACACTCGCCGCTTTCAAAGGCGGTGACGAGGGCGAAACGCCGCGACCCGGCCCTGCGCTCCCTCCACACTCACTCTGGCCTCGCCTGCTCGCGCCACCGCTCCTCCTCCCAGCCCGATCCGGACCAGGGTTAACAACAAAAATGGCGGCTCCGCCAGCAGCCGATAAGGAGGAACAGCCCCCCCCTCCGCCGCCGCCGCGCCGCCGCCACCCCCGCCCCCGCCGCGGCCCAGCTCGAAACGAAAAGCCAATTTACCCATCACTGAGTCTCTGCTGTTTCCTCGCATACATTACCATCAATGCACGACCTGTGAGTGTGTGTCGGGGGAGGGGGGAGAGCAGCCGCGAGGGGCGGGCGAGCGGGCGGGCGGCAGCACCGGCACCAGGGTCCGGCGCGCCCTCGGCGACTCTCAGCACCTCCCCGTTACTGGCGCCGGCGCTCCCGGGCCATCTCCCTCCGTCCACACCACGCTCACTCTCAGCCCGGGGAGAGGCGCCACCTACACGGCGGAAGCGGCCAACCGGGGGGGAGGGGGGCAGTAAGACGCGTCCTGCTCAGCCCGGCGGAGAGCAACTGCCTTCTCCGCCTTCTCCTCCTTCGCCGCCTCCTGCCCTCCTCTGCCCCAGCCGCCGCTTGGCCCTTCTCCTCCGCCTGCCCCCGCCGCCGCCGCCGCCGCCGCCGCCGGTGCCGCCGCTGCCGCTCCACCAACTACATCCGGGCAACTCCGAGGCTGCGGCCTTCGGCAAACCTCGGCAGTTTCCGCCGCGCCCCTCCTCTACCACCCTCGGCCCTCCTCCCCCTTCCGCGCGCAACTCCGGCACGCCGTCTTCGGCAAACCTCGGTTCGCTCCGCTTTTCCTCTTCCTCCGAGGCCTGGCTCAACGCCTTGACACCCGTCAGTTCTTTCCGGTTGCCGCTGCTACTCCTCACGCTCACGTCCGGCCACTGCCGTTCCAGTTTAAGGAGACTCCTGCCTGGGGACCAGCTCGAGGCTGGTCCCAGGGGCCCCGGGGTGCGCCGGGAAGGAGCCGCCTTCGGGAGGAGGACGGTGGGGCGCCAGAGAAGCCATCTCGGACTAAATAAGGGAGGCTGGGGCTACTGCGCGTGCGCCGAGGCGGGGGCACAAGAGGGGGAGGGTGTCCTGGGAGAGCGCCCGGGCTGCAGGCGCCCGCCCCTCCGGGGTGGGGCGGGGTGGTCGTAAACCCCTCGTTAGGCGATGGGCGAACGGCTATCCTGGAGCTTCCTCCGCGAGTAGCGACCGAAGCTGCTGTCAGCGAGGTGGGGAGCGCGCGACTACCCTTGTCGGGCCGGTTCCCTGGAGCCGGAACTGAGCCTGGGCACCAGCCTCACAGCGGGTGCTTAACGCGCCGCAGTCCTGGGACCGGCAGGGCTGCTTCGAGCTGGCGCGCGGTGGGTTGGAAGTAAGTCACATCCCCACGCGCGAGCTTTCCCCACGAGGAGTGACGGATATGAAGGATCCAGGATGTGTGCCTGCGCGGTTGTGGGTGGACTTGCCAAGCCTGAGCCGGAAGCGCTGTTCGGGCATTGAATTAAAACGTCGACGAGCCTGGGCTTTAGGGGAATGGGAGACTTGGGAAAAGTTTTGAAGAGCCTCATCGTTGTTTAAGATTTTCCACCCCCAGCCGGTCCCAAGCCACCCTCTCTCCTTATCATTTCTCTCCTTCATTGGGAGTTTCGGGATGTGAATGAAAGCATAGGTTGGGTGAAAGGAAATTGCTACAGATTTGATTTTACAGACTACAGGCATAATGGCAACATTGGCTTATAGGGAGGAGGAAAGTCAGTTATACCAAAAAATTAAGTTTTATTTGAGGGTGGTGGTGTTCAGGTGATTTTTTTCCTGCTCTTAAACTTCTGCAACAATAATAAAAAGGACTGTAATACACATAAGGTAAATATACAACTATTTCCATAGAATAAAAAGGCGAAAAAGTAAACAAATCAGAAGAAACAAGACCCCTCCAAAAATCTTATCAAAACCTGATTTATTTGGTAGCCAACAAGTTACATTGTTGCAGGACCTAATAAACACATGGAATGATGTGAGGCAAGAGCTCTGAAATAACAATTAAGAAAAATAAAAAGTAACTACATTACTCTGTGTCGCATCCACCAGCCAAATGTTGAGACGATTGCTGTTTAGACGAGGATTTAGTGAATCCTACTTAGTGGCCACCTAAGCTTTCAGCAACTAAAGAAATAGCTGCTAATGACTGAAGTGGGGAAGAAAGAACTGGAGTTTCATGTGTAATTTCTGACACCTTTCAAACAAATACTTTGAAGACAGGAGACATCAGATTACAAGGGGACAAAATAATACATGGACCTTATGCAGAAACTTTGGATATGAGCAGCAAAATGAGTGTGTTTGATAATCAGGTGTCTGCCGAAATTGATATACACCATCTGATCAAAAGCAGCAGGACTGGGCTGAGCTGTGGAGGGCACTGTTGCAGACAATGTAGTCAGTCCTTATTATTTACAGATTCTGTTTCCAAGTTTGACTACTCACTAAAATTTATTTGTAAAATCAATAGCGCGGCGTTGATGGACATGTGATGCAGAGTGGCAAAAAATTAACTTGCCTGACACACATTCAGATGAGGTTAAACAAGGGTGCACTCAGCCTTCTTGTTCCGCCTCGTTTACTGAAAACAACTGTGCTTTTCACAGGATCTGTAGTGCCATGTTTTTCACATTTTTCATGCTTTTTATTGGTGATTTTGCCGTTTTAAATGCTGCCCTAAATGCAGTGCTAAAGTTCTGTCTGGTGTTTCTAAGCACAGGAAGGCTGTGAGTGCTGTGCCTTATAGAGAAAACGTGTCCTAGAGAAACTTCCTTCTTGGCCATGAGTTCAGTGTTAATAAATCAACAGTATATATTAAATAGGTGCCTAAACAGAAACACATAAAACAAGATTATGTAGTGATTGGTTGACAAAAATGTGACCCACCAGGTACCTAACCCTGAATTTCTCCTAGGAGCAGCTCAGTATTTATTGTGACTTTATAGAACATTACCTCAAATAATGAGAATTGACTGTTTACTAAAGGATACATTTAAATGTTAGGCCCATTTTTAAAAAGTCATCTCATTGGCTACCTTCGATTCCATCATCCATTGTTTTAACCCCTCCTTTGCAAATGCCTTCAGTTCTTTCCTTCTCTCTTCCTCCATTTTCCCTGTCTAAACCACAACCCTGCTTATTTCCCTGCATGCTTGCTCCACAGCAATGGAAGTTGGCTGGAGAAAAACAGTCCTGCTAACTCTGAAGTGAGCTCCTTATGTTTCCACCCCCTCAAACTAATTTCCCTTATCCATTTACCTGCCCTGCATTCTCAGCAGCGGTTTAACATCTTCCTTCCTGACTATACATGCCCTCCTGGCACTCACTCGGAAGTCATTGTCTTGCTTATCTTTCTGGAAAGTAGAAGACATCAGAAATCAGTGACAGTGCCCACCTCCCACCATTGCACCTACCAGCCTTCCTACATCTGCATATACTGCTACATTCCAGTAACTGTCACATTTCCCGACACCAAACTTGCCACTTTTGCCCTAAGTTCCATTTTATTCTTGGAATTATCTGCTCTCCTTATAAAAAATTTTTTCTCTCTCAACTGGATCACCTCTGTCAACTTAGGAACATATTTTAATAATTACCATTCTTAAGAAAAACCCAGATCTTGACTTCTGTGTCCCTCCAAATATTACCCTATTGCTATGATCTGCTCTCCTCTGCAGAAAAAAATTTCCACTGAACCTGCACAAGATCAACAGTAGCCTCCATGTTCTCAAATCCAATTTTTCTTACTCAGTCTTCATCTTACTTCACCTGTCAGCAGCATTTGAAACAGCTGATAACATACTCTCTTCTTTTTGAAGTGCCTTATCTTGCCTGCCATGATTCCACTATATTTCTCTCTCGCTTCTCTTCCTTCTTAAATGGCTGGTCTGTAGTCTCCTTGCTGATTCCTCCTCGTTTTCCAGTCTCTAGATGCTGCAGTGCCCCACGATTCAAATCTCACCACTTGCACTGATTCTCCTCTCTGTTCTCCTTCCCTAGGCAATCCCATCCACATCTTTAGCTATATGAAATCCACATTTGAATCCCCAGCCTACACCTTTATCCTGATCACTGATCTCACAGTTAACTGCCTACTACTCTGCAGCACTGTTTAATGTAAAACAGGCATCACACACTTAACTGTATACAAAACCAAACTTAATCTCCCCTCACCCCCAACCCAGTCCTGATCAGATCTTACCTATTTTGTGAAATAGCTCCATTCTTCCAGGAAAGGCTAAAAACACTGGAATCATCCTTGATTCTTTTATACCTCACATTCACTTCATCAGCAAATCCCATGAATATTTCCAAAATACACCCAAAATCTGATCTCTGTTCACCACCTTTATCACATTCACTCTGGTCTGAGCTATTATCTTCCTATACACGGGCCATAGCAAAGACCTCCTAACTGATCTCCCACTTTTACGCTTGCTTCCACATGGCCTACTCACACAGCAGTCAGAGTGATCCTTTGAAAGTCAGTATCATTCCTACCTTAAAGCCCACCAATGGCTTCCTGTCTCACTCAGAATAAAAGCCAAAGCTCTTACATGGCCTGCAAGGCCCTGTGTGAACTGCCCCGACCCATGTTACTTCTGGCTTTGTGTCCAGTGACTTTTTACCTGCTCGTTCTTTCCCACCACTCTATCCTCCCCTTCTCTCCAGTACATCAAGCATGTTTCTGTCTCAGGATGTTTGTGCTGCTGTCCTGCCTGGAATGCTCTTCTTGGTACTTACTTGGCTCACACTATCACTTCTTTAGGTCTGTGCTCAAATCTCACTGTATCACAAAGGTCTTTCCTCTAAGAACTCTGTATGAATGGAACACAACCACCCTCTCCTCCCTGCTCTATTTTTCCTATATAGTTTGCTACATAATATGTTACATATTTTGTTTATCAGTTTTCTCCCACTAGAATGAAAGTTCTGTGTGACATATTGGTTAAATATTTGTTGAAAGAAAGGGTATTTGCCTACAAAAATATATACAAAGAGAATAACAAAGTATTGTAAATTCTTATGAGAAAAAGGTGTATGGTTCTATCCCTGCTTTCTTTCCAAAAGAATGGGATTGTGGATCCAGTCCTGCTGTCACAAAAAGAGTGAGGGAAAGCTGGATTATTCCCAATACAGATAAAATATTTTAACATAATATTTTTAAAAGCACATAAAATTTGCATGTATAACATTTTAAGGAGACCTTTTTTATTTCTAATAAGTGAACTCAAGTTTATAAATGTACAAAAGACCTATATTTCAACCGATAGATTAATACATATCAACCAATAGAGGGGGAGAACTTTTAGCCCATAGTCTATAGGTGACTCTGATTTTTTTTTTGGTCATAGGCATTTAAGGTAATCTCTGTTGAATCACTAGCTGACCACTAAGCCAACAAAACAGACTTCAGTGGCCACACACAGAAATACATACAGAGTTTACAAAGTTAGTTTAGAAAAGTCATTAAACAGACCACAACAATCACAAGCAGCAACAGCAAACTCTAGGGAGGCAGGAAAATCTTATTTGCAGACATGCTATGATATAACAATTAAAAGGTCCAGTTTCCAACAAAGAAAATTACAAGGTAGGCATAAATATAAGAAATTATGGCCCATAACAGTAAAAAAATTAATTGAAACTGTCCCCAAGAACAGAGATATGGGACTTATTAGACAAAGATTTCCCATGAACCCTTTTAAAAGTATTGCAAGAGCTAAAGGAAATCAGGAAAACAAGTCTCACCAAATAGAATCAATCAATAGAGGTTGAAATGATCAAAAGGAACCAAATAGAAATTTTGGAGTTAAAAGTGCAATAACTGAAACTAAGAATTCACTGGAGTGTTTCAGCAACAGATAATGAGTAGTGAGAAGAAAGAATCAAAAGACTTTAAGATAGGTCAGTTAAGATTACCCGATCTGAAGAACAGAGAGGAAAAAATTAAAAATGAACAGCTTAAGAGACCTTTGGGACATCAAGCATACCAGTTTTCACATGATGGGTATCCAAGAAGGAAGGGAAAGGAGAAAAAAGACTATTTGAAGAAATAATTGTCAAATAACTTCCCAAATTTGATAAAAGACATGTAGTTGTTTAAGAAGATCAATGAACTCCAAGGATGGTAAATTCAAAGAAACCTACACCAAGACACATTGTAATCAAGCTGTTGAAAGTCACTGACAAAGAATCCTGAAAGCAAGAGAAACAAATCCTTACAAGAGACCCTTAATAAGATTAACAGCTTTTTTTCCCCACCTGCAAACCGTAAAAGCTAGGAGGCAATCAGATGACATATACAAATGCTGAAAGAAAATAAACTCAACATCCAGTCAAGCTTGCAGCATAGGTAAATGGGCAACTCACCTCCTCCCACAACCGCATCGAAATTACAACTAAGCTATAGAACAGCCATCATTCAGAATCAATTGAAATCTCGCTGAATGGTAGTTCTACAACTTGGGAATTAAAGAAGAAGCCACATTGAAACTGGTAGGAGGGACAGACACGTAGGAGGGGCAGACACATGGAACAGGCTGGTCTCACACCCCTGTGTTGCAGATAAAAAGGGAACTCAAGAATTAAAGATTTTAGCCTTAGTTGATAGGCTTAAGTGATAAATGCATGTGGGAAGCTGTTATTCCAGGAACTAAAATGCTTGACCTATGTGACTCCAAGGAGATCAACAAGCAATTCAACCTTTGTGTCCCAGGAGGTCTGCAGGTGATGGAGATGGTATCTGAGTTGTTAATCAGATTTAAAAAGTACTTGGAAAATCATCCCTGGATTGTAACTCTTATCCGATTAACTTTTTTTTCCCCCCTTACCTACCCTTTCTTCTTATAAAAAGGTTGACTTGAGATGAAATGTTAAGATGGTTTTGGAGGGGTTACATAACCCGCTGTCTTCTCAGATTGTGAGCATCTGAATAAAGTGCCCATAAAGATTCAGTCCTTGTGTCTACTTAATGGTTCTGGTGGTCACAGGCAGTGCAAACGCCTACTTTTCCAGTTTCATTTTCTGGCAACTCTGGTGGAACACCTTCCCAACTCTTCAGTAAGTCTAGGTATTTGGCAGGGAGTCCCACTGGCTGTCTGGACTGGGGTGCCCCAGAGTATGGGTTTGGATATTCTTTAGCAGCTCCCAAGTGATTTCACTTGGGGACTTCGATTCTCAGCACTCTCTGTTGTCTTCAGTTTTTATTGAATCGCTGCACTTTCTGGTTCAGAATAGCAGTCCCAGGTTACATTGTAGAACTGGTCCTTAGGATTAAGGTTTGTGTGATACTACAGAGCTCTGTCTGGTAGACAAATGGGGTGGGGAGCCGCCATTCTGTGAGCTTTTACAAGAAGATGAAGAGTTTTCCTTGGGACAGCCTACCACCATTTATGCAACCCACCAAGTGTTGAGCCTGCTTGAACAAAAATGAAATTTTTGACTCACTGCTAGAATAGGAAGGTACCAAGCAATTTAAAACTAAATAAGGCCCTGGCTGGTGTGGCTCAGTGAATTGAGGGCTGGCCTGCAAACCAAAAGGTCACCAGTTCCATTCTTAGGACAAATGCCTGGGTTGCAGGCCAGGTGTGTCCTATTGGGGGTGTGCAAGAGGGAACCAGTTGATGTTATCTCTCTTTTTTTCCCTCCCTTTCTGTCTCTAAAAATTAATAATCTTTAAAAAAAAACAAAACTGAAGTTAAATCCTGCCTCCCTTCTTCCAGAGCCTGACTCAGCCGTGCTAGTACATGACTGCTAGAATATGGACTTAAGAGAGAATCTGCATCTGGAAGGAAAGAAGACTATTAACCTCCAATAAAAAGGAAATTAAGCTTGCAACAGAAATTTTAAATTATTAGAGGCTGTTCAGGTAGGTACCTTTATAGGTGATACTTATACACTACCCTGGGCATCAGAAAGAGGACACTGAAGTGGCTATAAGGAAACAATCTGGCCAATTGCACAGTGAGAGGCTACTAAAGAAACACTTATAATGCCTTTGGTACCTGTTCTAGACTTGTCACAATTTGACCCTGAATATTCAACCGCAGACTTAGAGAAAGCTAAGAGCTGGGGTTTTGAACCACTCATATTAAACCATGGCCCACAGGTCCTGGAATTTCTGAAGTCGTTTGTGCCAGGAGAACAATCCTAAGACAGATCCCTGTCGGAAGAAAGAAAGGAAACAATACCCAGGGCAGTGCCTGTGTGAAGACTGGCAAATAAATTTAACCAGGCACTGAGCATCCAAAGATGGAAATATTTGTTAGTCTTTGTTAATACCTTTTCCAGATGGGTAGAGGCCGAGCCTACTACAACTGAGAAATCCTCAGAGGTAATGAAAGCCCTACTGAAGGAAATAATTCCTTGCTTTGGCCTATCTGGCAGCATCCATAGCAGTAATGGACCTGCTTTTGTTTCAGAAATTACACAGAAGGTTGGTAAATTTTTAGGAATCAAGTGAAGACTCCACATAGCATAGAGACCTCAGGCTTTTGGGAAGGTAAAGAAGATAAATCACAACTTGAAAAATGTAGCCAAATTGTGTCAAGAAATTCATCTCCACTGGGATCAAGTTTTACCTTTTGCTCTGATCAGGATAAAGGTGGCTCCTTGAAGTGCTGTCAATTGAGTTCTTATGAAATGGTGTACCAGCAACCATTTCAGGCAACACTTGGGGTGGGAGACATGTATGTAGATCAAGAAGTGAAGGTAAAAAACCACATACAACATCGAAGTCAGACCTTAGCTGTAATTAATGACTTCACTTGTATTAGACATCTCTCCCCCACAGGTTTGGTACATTCCTTTGAGCCTGGAGATAAGGTGCTACTCAAGACTTGGAAGACAGGATCCCCAGCAAGCCAACTAGAAGTGGACTGGAACCTATGTCAAACAAACTTTCATGTTTTATAGGCATTTGTACTACCCTGGAAAGATAATTAGGGACTTATGGTAACCCTAAATGACAGGGAAATGTTGTCTTTAAAAAATGCTAATGTAGTCCTGACTGGTGTGGTTCAGTGGGTTGGACATTGTTCTGCAAACCGAAATGGTCACTGGCTTAATTCCCAGTCAGGGCACATGCCTGGGTGCCAGGACAGGTCCCCAGTTGGGGATGTGTGAGAGGCAGCCCATCGATGCTTCACACACATTGATGTTTCCTGCTTTCTCCCTCCCTTCCCCTCTCTCTAAAAAATAAATATGTTTTTTTAAAAAGGTAATGTAGCCCCAGCTGGAAAATGTGCAATGTTTGTCAACTGTACTAAAAACTATTGTAGATGAATTGCAACACCAACACTAACCTATTTATCATGCCTTCAGTCATGTCACATTGCCTGCAGAATGGTTTCTAATAAGTGGAAGGACAGTTTATTCCACAGCAAAATGATTACTTCCATATGAAACAAATCTGATAGAAATAAGATAATTAAAACTAACAGTAGGAGTATGATAAAGTAACTCGAGAGTTAAAGATTTTAGCCTTAGATGATAGGCTTAAGTGATTAATGCATGTGGAAAGCTGTTATTGCTGGAACAGGAATGCATGACCTACATGACTCCAGGAAGTCAACAAGTAATTCAACCTTTGTGCCCCAAGGAGTCTGCAAGCCCTGGAGATGGTATCTGAGTTGTTGACCAACAGATTAAAGACATACTGGGAAAATCACCCCAGACTGCAACTCTTATCTAATTAACCTTTTAACAAACTCCTTCCCTACCCTTCTCCTTAGAAAAAGGTCAGCTGGAGATGAAATATTAAGACAGTTTTGAGGGTGCATAGCCCACTGTCTTCTCAGATCACCAGCATCTTAATAAAGTACACATACAGATACAATCCTTGTCTCTACTTATTGGTTCTGGGAGGAACAGGCAGCACAAGCACCAACTTTTCTGGTTTCACTGGGAAGGATATCTTGGCTACAGAGTTCCCCCACTGAGAAGCAAGGGGTCTCAGTCCCATACCAGGCCCCCCAGCCCAGGGTTTCAGTGCCAGGAAGAGAAATTCCCATAACTTCTGGCTGTAAAAATCAGTGGGGATTGAGGCTGATGCAGGAAGAGGGCTTCTGGGCCTTCATCCCATTTTTCCATTTCCTTCACTTATGCAGAACACACTCTGGAGGAATCTATGGCTCTTTCTGTTAAGAACAAAATCTCAAGAACTGTTCTCTAGGCTAGAGCAATGTTTCCCAAAGTGTAGTATGGAAAGCCAATTGAGATGGTCCTTTGACACCATCAGCCTGTTTCTACTCCCTGGACACAAACCTGTGCATAAGTATAAAAAGCACACTCTGCCCAATAAATAGCCCCATCTAAAAGCATGCCGGCAGATGAAGTTGGGCACATGGTTAAGAGAGAGGGCATGGTTATCTGGGGCCACCAGCAAGGGTTGTCCTAGATGACAAAGGAGTAATTGGTGTTTGTAATCTGCTGGAGCTGGAAGGGCACCTGATTCTGGCTTCCATTTACTACAATGTATTGATTGTAAACTTTCATTTTAGGATAAATTTAATTTTAAAGTTGAGTTGACTTAAAAGTATTTGTAAAATACTACATGCCATGTGAAAAATTATGTGAATGAAGTTTGAGAAACTGCTTTAAAGGAAATTATTGGTCTGTGTGTGGTGGGTCTTTGATACAGTTGTTAATGTCAGAGAAAAATGGGGCAACACTTGAGTTAATTCCATCTCCCCACATTAAAGGGTGTAAAAACAAAACTGTGCCTAACAATGGTAGATCAAACTGCTTTTGGCATTTGGGGGGGACTGCTAGGCTGTAGCTATTCCTGCTTCCGATGAATTATGCTTACCAGTGTATTTATTCACTTACACAGATCTTGTGTCCATCCCCTTGAGTCTTCCTGCTACTCAGCCATCACTGAGGGTTTAATTACTCCTTAAAACATGTGATACCACATATCTGATAAGATACTGGTATCCAGAATATATAAAGAATGCCCTAAACTCAACAGGAACAAAAAATAAAAATAAAAAAATAGGCAAAGATTTGAATAGACGTTTCTCCAAAATTATATACAAATGGCTAATAAACACATGAAAAGGCACTTGACACCACTAATCATTAAGGAAATGCAAATAAAAACCACAATGAGATATTCACACTCACTAGGATGGCTATTACCATAAAAAATAAAAAAAAAGAAAGGAGCAAATGTTAATGAGAATACAAAGAAACTGGAATCCTTGTGCATTGCTGCTGGGAATGTAAAATGGTGCAGTTACTATGGAGAGAACAGTATGGAGATTCTTAAAAAAATTAAAAATAGAATCATCATATGACTCAGCAGCTTCATTTCTGGATATATATCCCAAAGAAAGCAAGGACTCAAACAGATAATTTGTACACTAAAAATCATAGAAGCATTCAGAGTAGCCAAAAGGTGGAATCAACCCAAGTACCCATTGACAGATTAAGTGGATAAACAATATAGTAAATGAGGTCTGTCCAGAAAAAAACCAGCCATCGTTAACATAGCAAGAACAGTTTGCATGACATAGATGTAACCTGGCAGCCTGGAAGGCACATGTGTGAACAATGACGACTTCACTATGCTAGTCAGTGGGGATGGTAGATGCTATTGAGTGAGCATGTGTACTGTGTGGCCATCACATTCAAAATGACTGAGTAGAGCAATGAATCTGCATCAAATTTTTCACTAAGCTTGACCATTCTTCCACAGAAACTATCCAGATGATTCAGAGGGCTGCAGTTATGGACAACTGGTGATTGGTAGCTTCATCATGATAGCAATACACCTGCTCATGCACCACGTCTTCTTGTGCAGAGTTTTTCGGTGAACCATCAAATCCCCCAGGTGACTCAGCCCCCTTACAGCCCAGATTTGGCCCTGCACAACTTCTGCTTTTCCCAAAACTAAAATCACCTTTGAAAGGGAACAGATCTCAGACTATCGATGAGATTCAGGGAAAAAATGACAGGGCAGCTGATGGCTATTGGGAAAACTGTGTGAGGTCCCAAGGTGCTTACTTTGAAGGAGACTGAGGCATCCTTATCATATCTATAATATTTCTTGTATCTTCTTCAATAAATGTCTGTTTTCCATATCACATGGCTGGATACCTTCTGGACAGACCTTGTGTACATACACTGAAATATTAAGCTCTGCTACAATATGTATGAACCTTGAAGACTTTATGCTAAGTGAAATAATCCAGGACAAATACTGTATAATTCCACTTAGATGAGTTACCTATGTAGTCAAATTCATGGAGAAAAAGTAGAATATAGGTTAGCAGGGTCTGAGGAGAGTGGGTAACGAAGAGTTGTTTAATTAATACCGGGTTTAGTGTAGGAGGGTAAAAACCAAGTTGGATGGTGGTGATGGTTGCACAACAATGTGAATGTACTTAGTACCATAAAACCGTACACTTGAAATAGTTTGAACTGTAAAATTTGTTATGTATATTTTACTGCAATTTGTAACATCCACTATGTGAGAAATTATCCAGGTAACTTAAAGTACAATCTGAACCATATACTGTGTGTCTCATGTGAAATGGACAATCAGATGAACCCCAAATACTGATTCCCCCCCACACACAACCAAAGTAGTCAGTGTAATTTGCATGGCATTGTTTACTTGTGCATATGCTCGTTTACTCACAGAGTAAAATAGTAGACTGAGAGAATATTGTGTCTAGGTCCCCATTTTAGGCTTTTCTTTGCAGCCTTGGCAATATTACAATAGAACAGGTTGGATTCAAAAGGAATCCCTTCCGTGTGCCAGGAAGGTACCCTAAAACAGAACGGCCAGTTGTTACTCAACATAACACTTGAGGCAGCTCCATGGGGCCAGGGAGTTAAAGTGCCACCGTAACAGTTACTCAGGCCCGACCTATTTAGATCGCTGGTTTATGTCGACCGCTTTACAGAGCATCCTTTTCTCTGCAAACTGATTTTTGCAAAACATGACAACAACCTTAAAATGATAGGCAACTTCTAAACATACAAAAGCCAATTTGTTTTTTGGAAAATGTTCATAGTTTTATCTACTTTTTACCAAGCTACTACTAATTACTTTTTGTAAATAAATGTTTTTTATGTCTTACAATATTAGAAACTGCATAAGTTGGCAGCATTTCCCCAAAAAAGAGAGAGATGAGTGAGCTATCACTGCCTCAAGGGCTTCTGTATTCTTCAATATTATTATCAATGTTAATATATTATTATCTGTGTTTGAATTAAAGCAGAGAAAAAGCCTATAAGTGGTTTTGGAGGGGGGCACTTTTACTCTCCTAAATTTTAGAAATATTCTGCCCATTTTAGGGTTTTCGCTAAAATGAAATTTGCGTATAAGTAGAGTGTGATGCAGAACCCTGGAGGTTTCTAACATTTTCTGCAACTGTGTCTTGTGGAGGCAGCATTTCTCTGGGCCCTGCAGCCAGCACTCATCCCGGGCAACACTTTCCTGACAGGTTGTAATGCTCCTTCAGTTCATCGCAGGGTCCAACTCGGTAAATCCTTCCAAACGTGCACAGTCACATACTTTGCTCATAGTTTAAATTCCTAGAAGACAGCTCTAGGGAGATCTGTAGTTTGACCCAATTTAGAATAGAATTACCAGGGACCCAGTTGTTTGTGCATTTCTTGAAGAAAGTTTATGATAATTTCACTCATGTAAATGTCCAACATTTCTTCATCAATCAAGTTTCACTATCATTTTGGAATAACAGAACTTCTGTACAAATATCTTTAAAGCTCACCATTGGGTTATATTAATTGCTTTTGTGCCACTGCATTAAATAGATTGCAGCAGGGAGCATCCTTGGCACATCCAGGCAGGTGCATGTTTTTGCAGCCCAGCCCAGTAAGGACATATGACTCCATTGGCAGGGCTCCACACTTGTTTTAGAGTTGTCTGCTTGCCAGGCGGTGTGCAACTATGTGGTAGTTTCAAATTCCTTCCTTTTAAAATATTTTCTATTTGGCTTTTATTCTTTCTTGCATCACAAAGTATACTTCTAGAAAAAGGAATGTTTATCTGCCATATGAAATAAGATAAGCCATCTTAAATGGGCATTTACAAAAATTAATTTTTTTAAGATATTATTTATTTTTACAGAAAGGAAAAGGGAGAGAGAAAAGGAGAGAAACATCCACATGTGAGATTTTCAGTGAGAGGTGAAGGGAGGGAGAAAGAGAGAGAGAAACATCAATATGTGAGAGAAACATTGATCAGTTGCCTCTAGAATGCTCCCAACCAAGGGTCCTGGCCCACAACCCAGGCACGTGCCACCACTGGGAATTGGTGACCCTCTGGTTTTCAGGCCAGCTGTCAATCCACTGATCCACACTAGCCAGGGTAGAAAAATTAAATTTAGTTTGCAAAATTCTAAAATAGATTTTTGATGTTTTCCTATATGAACTTTACTTTTCTCTCTTGACCTATTTATATAGTGAACAAATTTACCTATGGAAACTGCAAAAGAAAAAGACCTCTGTAGCCAAAGGGCTTTCTTCCAATATCCTTTCTCCTTTTCTCTTTGCGTAGAATCCTTGGCTTTCAATGGGGCCCGTCTCTGTCCAGAAGAAGACTGTATTTACCCACTTCTCTGGAGCATTATGTGGCCATGTGATAAAGTCCTGTCTATTAGGGTATAAAAATAAGCGATCCATGGAACTTCCAGGAAATGTCATTAAAGGGAAAGGGCTCTTCTACTTTTCTTGTTCCTCTGGCTACAGTGTGAGTGTGATAGCTGGAGTGTGAACAGCTAGCTGTCTTGGACTATGAAGTGGAAGCCAAAAATAAGAGCCTGGTGTTCTACCACAATGGAATGGCATATCAGCCCTGGAGAGACTACCTCCAGATATTTCTTTTTTTATGAGAGAAAAAAATCATTATTTTGTTAACCACTGTTAATTCTGGGTTTTTTTCTTACTTGTAGCTAAGCCTAATTCAATTCAAATATGGAAAGAAATGATCTTCTTTTGACAATGCACCATATTATGCTTTAAGTTCTTTAGCTTTGGCTAATCATGGCATCTCTATTTAATGAGGTTATTCAAATATGAACGATGTGCCCATAGTAACTCCAGTTTCTCTTTCTGAGGACATTAGTATCTTCAACATGATGTTCACTTCCTTTGAAAGAATAGCATGTCTTAACAAGTGGAAATAGGTTATCTAAAACAAATAACTTGCTACTTTACATTTGCTACAAATAAATTCAATATTCATTTTCAAGCCTTGTGTCTAATGCAATTGTGGGAAAAAACCAGTGTCACTGGTAATTTATGTTCTGTTGAATTTCAAAGATTGAGGATTGAATTAATAATACTAAATGCATTTTGCATTGGAGAAGATTACTTCTAGAGTGCTGGCAAGTTTATTTCTTAACCTAGATGGTGGTTTCACACACATATGTGCTTTATAACTATCTGCTTAGCTGTGTATACGTTTATATACCTGTCTGTATTATATATGTCATAGTAATGAAGGATTTAAAAAGTGAGTTTTGTGGTTTCTTTTTTATTTTTTTTAATTTTTACTTTTTAGGGAAAGGGAAAGAGAGGGAAAGAGAAGAAGAGAAACATTGACAGGAGAGAAAAACATTGATCAGTCGCCTCTCACATGCACTCTGACCAGGGACCAAACCCACAACCTAGGCATGTGCCCTGACCTGGAATCAAACTGGTGACCTTCCAGTTTGTGGGACAGAACTGAGCCACACTGGCGAGGGCTTGTGGTTTCTTTGAAAAATACACATTTTGTTACCAGACTACAGGCATTCGTTTGCCTGCACGCATCAAAGCCCAGTCAATGAGGAATAGGAGTTTGCAGCCAAGAAAGTAAGTGTTTATTAGTTGAGAAAATGGCGCCAAGCCCAGAATCACAGGTAAGTTAGTGCTAAAATACCCGGCTTTTTGATGGCTTCTAGGGGATGGAATATGTAGGAGACTAACTGAGTTAGGGTCATGATCAACTTCATAGTCTCGACTAGGGTCAGGAGCGGTTGATCATGGCATCTAGGCCTGATGTCAGCCATAGTGTCACTTTGCCTGGTTTCACAAGGATGTGTTTGGTAGGGTCATTCCAGTTTTCTGGGCCTGGAGCTGAAACTCAGCTGAGATCTAGATGCCACCTTTAATCCCACTGAAACCCTGTCTCTGTGCTCAGCAGGCCCAAGGCTTCGTTCCTAAGGCGCCGGCCAGGGCCCCTTGCTCTGAGGGCTTAGTCACTAATGGGGTAGACCTGCAAGGGGCAGGGAGACAGGTGGGTCAGGGTGCTGGATGAGGTCGGTTTGAATCAAAAGGAAAAGGAGAAAAGGTTATATTAAAGGAAGTTTCTGTGTGGTTACACTTTCACTAGTGTTGAAGGAAATATTTTGTTTTGGACCAAAAGAAATGTAAAATACAGAATTCATACTATTGTTAGTAAATTTCCCAATAAAAATATATATTACTTTGGCTAACAAATGTTTATCAAATATATGTAGTATTCTTGTTGAAACCATCCAGTAGTTTTCATTAAGTGTAACTCCAGAAAGTTATCCGACTTTTTATATACAGTACAGCATATACTTTAGCTAAACTATGTGGAATGAAATGTTTTGTAAAACGGTCTAAGATGGATAGATCAGATTTTCTTTTTCAACTTGCAGTAAGATACTAAGATATATTTTCATTAATAAAAATACAGTATAGTAGAAGAAACTATGGTCTCCACGAGTGTACATACAGTTTTTGAGTTTTAGCTT
>VMDR010016302.1:0-21317 GCA_007922815.1 Macrotus californicus | reverse complement strand
AAAGAAAAAAATAGTAGTTGCCAGGTTGAAAATGAGGCAGAGAATGGAGAGTTGTTGTTTAAAGGGTAGTTTAATGCGTGCATCGTTCCGGCTGGGGAAAATGAAAAGGTCGTCATCCAGCTTGTCAGAGTGCAGACATTAACCTCTGTCCATCAGACTCAAGTTCATAGCTCCTAAGTCTTTAAGAAGTTGGAGTGAGGATCCTCACTCTTACACTCACAAATACTTTATTTTTTCTCTTACAAATGAATATATTTAGAAATGTAGTAGAAATATAATTCTACTTGAGTAAACCTGTCCTAATAAAAAAATCTTTATATGAAAACATTTTAATTGCAACAGCAAAAACTAAAAACCACTGAAATGCACAACAGTGAGGAAACAGCAAAAACTACATAGCAAATGGAATATTATACAGCCAACAAAAATGACTCTTATGAATGAAATTAAAAATGCTTATTAGCAGGTGATTTGAACTATGTAAAAAATACATTCTAAAATGACTAGAATGAGACATCAACATGTTATTAGATGATCACCTTTGAGAAATATGAATAGTCATCCCTCTCTGTCTTTATAGTTTTAATAATTTTAAAATATTCTCTACTTATTTTTGCCTTTATAATGCATTATTTTATAATTGGAAAATATATCCTTTTATTTCTTTTTTAAAATAAGTTTAAAAAACAGAATAAAATTTAATTTTTTTTCTCCCAACTACTCACATTCTCAGGTATGCTGGGAAGTTCTCTGGTATCAGGCACAGTAAAGTAAGAATGCTGGAAAAGAAAAGCAAAAGCTACTTATTCTTGCAAAAATATGCAATAAACACATTATTCAGAAATCAGGTAAATGATCTGAAGATAATTCCTTACTCAGATGAGGAAATAGAGTTTTGTTCATTGGAAATGTCTATGGAATATTTTCTTTGGATAAGGAGAGATGAAAGCCAGATACATTAAATTACCAATTTGGTAGAAAGAGTTCTTTTCTATGAGAGATGAACTACTTTGGGAGATATAAATGAACAGTTCAAAGAAGTTAAAGGCTAAATTCCCACACGGTGTTTGCAGGTTTGTGAACATATGAAAGCTGCAGGCTTCATAATTTATTGTTCAATGAGGCAAATGGACTCTCGGGACCAAATATCACTAGCTTCACTCAGCAATGGTCTTTACCAACCAAACCTCAGCATCTGAGATTATACCCCTCTATAGGCTGCAGGCAAAATCTGCCCCAAAGGCCCAAGTAATGTTAAGGACGGCGCCAGCTGAAGGACAGCTGCACTGAGACCATTACAGGTGGTTAGCAGCAGAGAATTTCTCTCCACTGTGCATACTCTGCAAATAAGCCTCCTGACTTCCAGTGTAATCTCCAGCTCAGTGGAGTTGAAAATCTGACCTGTTCAAAGAACTTTCAAGGAGGCACTGCCACGTATGTAACAAGCATGTGTCCCTGAGTTAAATCACAACAGACTGAACTGGTGATACCTCCTCTGTGCTACTAAAGACTCAGAGGACAATGGCAAGCAGGAATGGAAAGAGCCTGGTGCTGGTCAATTAAAGTTGGGATTGTGCACAGGCCAGGAGAGGTCACATGCAGAGAAGGTCAGCTTAGCCATGGCCTAAGTTCAAAACTGGACCCCCAAGTGACATTTCAGGAAGTCCCCCAGCCCCACCATTCTGGGATAATTGCAAAATAGTTGGTTTCTAGAAAAATGAGTTGTATAGCCTTCCTGAAATAAAAGACACAGGAGACAACTGCTGTAGTGACAATGACAACAATACTATGAGCTGTTTGTAAAGACCTATAATATCCAACAGATCTCTAATACCTGTTACATTGAAAGCTTTATGCCACGCACTTTATAAATATCATCTCTAATTTCCATAACAAGTTCTAAGGTAGACATTATCTTCACATTACAAATGGGTGAATTAAGGCGTAGAGAAGTGAAGTAACTTGTTAGGGTCACACAGCTTGGAGGTGACAGAAGCAGCACTGAAGCCAGGCCTGGGTAATTAGAGCTCTGCTCTTTCCACTAAAACAGGCTGTTTTACCTGTGCTTTTGATGTGCAAATTGTAGCCAAAGCCACATGAATTAAGATAATAAACTAAAAAGTTTTAAAAAAGTTATAAAAAGATAACTTTTAAAAACCCTCTGCAATGTAGTATTCCAAAATTTCTATGCCTGTGCAAAATATTACCCATGAAGCATTACAACTGAGATTATGTAGCATGGAAACTAGTCAACAATTCAATTTAACAATAAGACTTAAAACAGTAAAAGTAAAATACAAGGTTAAATTTAACACCAAATACACCAACTTCCATTCCAAATGGCCAGAAGGGAGTCCCAGGAAACGTTCAGTAATGGTGTCCACACAGGATGGAGCCCTCAAACTAACGGCTCACACAGTGCGGGGACAGAACAGGGCCCGCAGAGCTGGCCACTTAACAGCAATGTGATTTTGAGCAGCTTCAATTAATAGCTCAGAATCTCAGTTTTTGAATCCCAATATCTACTTCAGAACTGTTATGAAGAATATTATATATGTGAAGTGCCTAGCATTCCATAAATGGTATTTTAGTAGAGAATTATTATTGCTCTCAACCGCTAGTTTACATTTTATATTTTTCTCAATCACCTGTATCACACAGAAATGTTCTCTTGTGACTGAAGCCAAAAAAAGTCCGGAATTGTCATTTTATCATTTCAGGCTGTCCAAGGTAGACGACATTAGAGCTTCAAAATCAGCAGTGCCACATGGAGAAAGGAATTCCTTGTGAACAGTAAAGAAAAAACAACCTGCCTTTACAGATGTAATGGATTGTAACTAGTCAGCCAGTGCAATTCCAGACCCAAGTAGTCACCAAGCTGTCCTTTGAGATTCTGTCTTGCTCCATCGCCCATGAAATGCTGGGACCAGAGGAGGTCAGAAACATTCACAGAAACCACTGGCATGAAACAGCTGCACCCTCCCAACAGTTTCTCCTGCCCCTGCGATGGTTTGTCCTGGAGGCCTGGCAGCCACTCAGGGAAAGGAGTGGCCCTTCCTCCCCAGCAGCTGGTGACCCAGCCAGGCTCCTGCACAGCTAGCTGTCGGATGTCATTACAGACTGAAGTGGTGAGATCAAGCTGCTTAGGATAACGGACAGAGGCAAAGGCAAGTTTGCTTAGCTAGACGGCGATGACCGGGGTAGGTTTAAAGCTCATTTCTTCGTCTTCCAGACAGTCTTCCTTATGTGAATTTCTGTTACCAGGTTCCTTTCCTTCCTACATTCTATTAAAATGAGCAAAAACCTCTACAAATCCCTTTTCTTCTCCCTGCTTACCTCCCTTTCAACACTTATAACCCAGTGGAAACAATATAAGTTTGGGATTTAGCCCCAGTATGAAAACCCCAATCTTGTCATAGTTAACTACATAACCTTAGACAGACAAGTACAATGCCTTTTCCTCTCTAAGACTCACCTATGAAATGAAAATGCTAACATTTATTTGTAGTTAGTTGTTTTGAACATTAGAGAGGCATACTTGGCATAAGTTAGGAACTTAGTAAATAGTAGATCTATTATTAGTTATTGCTAGTTAATAATGCTTTCAATTTGATCACCACAAAAAAAAAAAACAACCCCTATATGTTCATTTTCTTCAAGAGGGAAAAGCATCAAGATAATAACCACTGAATACCAATACTGTGTGTGGTTCTAATGAAGCTGAAAGGCACAACTTTTTAAATGTTCAGACCCCACAACATAGGGGACATAGCCCCTGTATAATCAACAGCTGGCCAAAGGATGTCCCTTTGAGAATACTGATGAAGGTGGTGACAGGGTTTGATCCAGGGAATTAGAGGATTCCAGTCACTGAAATGTGGAAGCACACGTATCACTCAGATTATGGGTGAAACTACAGCTAGGACTGAAATCTCACCATTTGTAGTTCAGAGGACTCTCCACCCTAGCCCACTACAGAAGGTGTAACAAGTATATAAAAGAATTCAAAGAAAGTCACTACTGTGGGCTGGCCAGGAACTATGCTAGGCACTCTCCATCCCTGTCCTCAAGGGGCCTACAGTCCAGTAGGGGAAGATAGGAAAACAGATCATTCCAATGTGATGTGACTGAGTATTGCTAAGGGTACAAGATGCTTGGGACACAGAAGAAAACTTTAGCTAGCCTTGGGGAGTGTCGGGAGAGGATTCCTTGGAATTAAATCCAACTTGAGTTCTGAAGGATGAGCATGGAGTACCCTGACAAATAGGGGACAGGTGCTGTTGAAATCTCAGGGGGCAGCAAGATGGGCTTCAGCAAATGGGCATGCATAGGAATGTGGGGGGAGGGCGGGGGGAAGGTGTGAGGCAGGGAGCCCCAGGACAGGAGGTGGTAGTGATGGATGACCGCCAGGAAGAGAGGAGCCTGGGGACATTTGGGACCCACTGCTCATGGAATCCCAGAGAAATGAAGAAATACAACTCCCTGGCACTGCTTGAGCCCAGAGGTCTCAGAGTACTTTGGGGGTAGGGTGGGAAGTGCAGATGACAAAAAATGACCCTGTTCAGCTAGCTCCTTCTTACTGTTGATAGTGAAATTGGTTTCCAGTGATCGCTAATATTCTGCCCCTACTTACCACGCTGAGATGAACAGACACTCCTGGGTCGGGGACGGGAAGTCTGTGCAGAGTTTCAAGAAGCTCATTCCACTGACTCTCCTGAAAGAAATAAAAGGCCTCAGTAACAAAATCAAGGCAGAGCCCTTAGTCAGAGACCTGCAGGGAGGTCTGGGCACACAGTGAGCTCGGGGCCTTCGTATGACTGAGGGGCTGGGGAGGTGCTGGCCCCAGAACAGAAACAGGTTGATATTTAAGTAGTGTTGGACAAAAGACAATCCACAGGGCTCAATGTAAGAGCCAGACGGATCTTCCCACACCGAGTTTGACATTTTCTACTCAGTGAGATACCTACCATGACCACCTTTTATGGATCATATACCATAAGCTCTGAGCAAATCTATCCTCTTAACTCCATAGCAACAACTTTTAAATGCAAAGAATCCCAGCTTCTAGGGCAGGGGTGGTGGGGAGAAATAACAATGACACTACAGATCTTGTCTTCATCATCACTGCCCTCAATTAATTTTATTAAGCGCTCACTGGATACACACGGCAGTCTCCAATTATGGACAGTTAAAAATGGACTATGTACAACAGCATGCAATATAGGATGGTGGCTGTACATTTTAATTAGTGGAATGAATTACAAAGCAAAACAAATTATTCGACTGAAAACAGATTCACCTTCAAAATGCTCAAAAGAACACTGCTTACAGAATTATCCAAAAGCCGCTTCCATCCTGTGGAATTCTCTGTTACTATAATAGTAATAAGCTCACATTTCTATCCTTTTAAAAAAATATCTATTTAATCCTCACAACTACCCACTTTATAGACAGAAAACTGAGGCTCTGAGGGGTGAAAGCAACTTGGCTCAAACCAGCCAGTCAGTGAGTTGCTCAGCCAGAAGCAGAACCCTCTCCACTGCTCGACAGCTGCTTTGGGTAGTGAATTTAAAGGAAAGGAAAAGAGAGGATGAGGAAGAGAGGAAAAGCCTGTTTCAATCTAAACTGATAAAATGCTCAAGTTTCTCACAGAGGAGAGAAATATATATGTGCATGTACCAACATGTTTAATTTTGCCCTGAAACAATCTCAAATTTAAAGAATAATTGTAGGACAGCACAAATATCTTAAAAATGTTCTCAACTATTGAGAATGAGTTGCTAACATTCTGCCCCATCGTCCAGAAGTACAAAGGATATTCCCCTACATAACCGCAACTAATCACCAAACTCAGGAAATTAACACTGACATGACATTAGCATCTACCCCTCAGAGCCCTTCGAGTTCTGTCAGCTGTGCCAGTCATAGCAAAATAACCCAGGTCAGAACCACAAATGGACTGTAGTTACGACTCTCTAGTTAAAGATAAAGTCAGCCTGGAACAGTTCCTATCTTTCCTAGATTTGTATGATCTTGACAATGAGACCAATCATTTCAGAGAATAATCCTCAACTGTTTCTTTTCTATTGATTCAGATTTCAATTCACCCCGTTACTGATGATGCTCACTTTGATCACTTGATTCAGTTACCTGATTTCTCTCCTGTGAGGTTACTCAGTTTCCCTTTGTTTTTAAGCATTTTGTGGAGTGAAACTTTATATAAATATCCCATTCCTCATATAACTTTTAATTTATCTGTTTACTTATTTATATTGGTATAGACACATGGTTTCTTGTTTTATCCAATGGATTGTTTTGATGCTCCAATTTTCCCAGGTGTGACCAATGGGAATCCCTTGCCCCTGAACTCATGTCTGTGTCTCTCTGACATGTCCCTGCCATGTTTTGAGCACTTCCTTACTTTTGGCACTGACATATATTCCAGGCTCATCTTGTACTTTCCTTGCCCCACCCCTGGAATTAGACATTTCTTCAGGGAGTCCTGGCTCCTTTTGGTGGAAAATGTTATGTAGAAACCAAGATACCTACAGGTGTTCCTTGCTACCTGGGTATTGCTGACCCCAGACTCTTTCAGTGGATAGAGCCAGGGAGTATATTACACAGCAAGAGCAACCCACAATACACACTTATATCTCCATTCATTTCCACATCTGTCTTGTATATTGAAAGCCATGGGTTCACACCAATGGCTCTAACTCCAATTCATCATAGGAATCATTCTAGTTTCTTCCCTGTACATACTTGTAACTATATTCTACAAAAGTGAAAAAAATCTGCCACATATTTTCCTTAACATACTCACTTATTTTTATGTAGCCAATCTCTTATCAATGCCCTTACCTCCCTCTCCACCTAGATGCTCTCCTTGCCCTGTTCAAATACCGACATCCAGTGCTAGGCCACCACTGTCCACCCACCTCCAACACACATGCCATATCCACCCTGGGCTCCAACAGCCCAGTGCTGGGCCACTGCTGCTGCCCCTTCCCCACATGGATCCCTCTAGATTTCACTGAGTTCCAGCATCCAGTGCCCAGCCACTGCCCCATATAAACACCACTTACCCCTCAAGCTCCAGCACACTCAGCCAGGCTACTCTCTGTCTCCAATGCCCTCCTCACCCCTGCCATCCCTTCAGGGTCTGATAACCACGCTGGGTCAATGACCTAGACAGACACCCTCATCATGTAGCTTTAACTCTGACCCTCCATGTGAACTGTCATAGTCACACACACATACATACACCTACCCATTTGAAGCCCACCATGCCCAATCTTTGCAAAGACTTTTAGACGTGGGGAGAAGATTCTGTGTTTTTTAATAAAAGCTCTTTCCTCCTGTTTGAATCTGATGACCCACACCTTGCAAACAATTTAGCTAGGTGTAGGTGGACTCCCTATCATCAATATCATAGTGCCTTTAACCAGAAGAAATTTAATAAAAATAGTGCTGGGTAGAGGAGAAACAGACTCCACTAAAACACAACACTGACCTCAGGCAGGGTCCTCCCTGAGGCTAGGGCCCAGAAGACTGGTGCACCAGTTTCACCGGGTAATAATCCTGTCTCCCCTGTGCGTAGGTTGTACCTATGCAATTGTTCCTGTATCACACAATGTGGTTTTTAATGTCTGCTAAGTTTGTTTGTTTTTAACTGATTTCAGCATAAACATGGAAGAAAAAACGTGAGTCAATCTCCAATTCTAAGGCTGTTAAGAGCCTACATGTTATACAACTCTATTTACTAAAGACATCTTTCAAATTTGAATGAAAACCTGAAAGTCTGACTAAAGTAAACTGTGAATCAGAAATCAAGGAACAGACCCAAGGTGGCCTTCTGCCTCATTCATCAAAGAATAAACCACTTCTCTGAGGACAGAATTCCTGGTACCTGAGCGTCCTTTCAGAGTGGGCGCAGTGATCCAGGGATCCGTTTCTATTCCTTAGCCCTTCTCTTTACTGTGGCCTCTGGAATACATTTGCTGGTGCCTAAACCTAACCTGAAGGAAGGATTTAACCATTATACACATAATTTTCACCTTTTCTCCCAAGCAGCATTTCCCAACATGTGTTCAGCAAACACTGATATCCCAAAATGTTAATACCTACCATGGCATAAAAAGGGCTTGGGGAAAATGAGAGGGGAAGCCCTGGGGAATGCAGATCCCCCACTGTGGGACTCCTCAGGGCCTCCGTTACGTGAATCTTAAGGAGACAAAAAGGAACCACAGCTGTCCCTCTCCCTGACCCCACTACTACTGAACTATGGTACATTTTTTATGGGACATTTCTCAGAACTAATGTTCTATTGAAAACATGAGGAGAAAAAATTCTCTAACATTTAATAATAATGTATCACTTTAATTTAAAAACTTAGGGCATTTACAAAAAGGAAAATATAAGTCATAAGACATATGGGAAAATATTCAACTCACTAAAAAAATCAAAGAAATACAAGTAAAACAGTTAAGACTTGTTCACGTGTCAAATAAACAATAGAGTCAACAAACAATACTGGTGATAGTGTCGTGACTCAGTCACCCTCATACATGGCTAGCAAAGGTTGTCTTTTAAGAAAACAGTGTGGTTCTTTTGCAAAGCAGTTCAACAAGCAATTCTAAAAATGATTGTGCCCACTGACCTCATAAAGGCCCATCTGAGATTCTAGTCTTAAGGAAACAATCCAAAATAAAGAAAATGCTTTATGCCCAAAGATACGAATGGCTGTAATTACAAGAAGGAAAAAAATCCCAAATAATAAAAACTCCCAAGAGGGAAATGTTTCAGTAAATCGAGGTTCATGACATAATGCTATGCAGCCATGAAAAATGTTTACCACAATTTTCCCAGCATGGGGAAATACTTCGGCATTATGGTACCTGGTAAAAATGTGGGCCACAAAAGTCTAAATGCAGCTCCAGCTGACCCGTGACATCAATGGAAGACACTTCAGCATACCAATTCTTCCAAAGCACAGTGAGGTATAGCTGAGCTTCTTACTAATGTTCAGACCCTTAAAAAAAGATTGTAAAAGCACAACAAAGCCTTGTTGAAATGGGAACTCAGGACAGCTGGCTGGGTCACTTGCAAGTTAAGTGTTTTACTCACAAATCCCAGCTTTGCAGCGTGACATGAACAATTCAAACTTGTGCCTCAGCAAAATTACAATTTAATACATGTCATGAACTTCCAGGATTGCTTGGGACTATTAGATATTATGACTATTAACTCTGTGAATGCTAAGGATCTGTTTATTATATACTTAATTGAAAAAGTAAAGAAAGAAAAAAATCCCAGGATGCTAGCAATGCTTACGGGGGTGGGGGAGCAGAGAATATGTAGGAGTGATTTTCTCTTCCTTCCTACTATTTTCTGAATTTCTAAAACTTTCTATAATGAGCATGCATTACACTTTTGGTAAACATTTTAGTGAAATATGGGACACGTATTACTTTTATAATCATAAAAGGTAAATTAAAGTTTACTCGATAAAAAGAATAGAAGATGAATACCTGTCCTTTTGTCGTGTAATCTGCCAAGATGTTAAGTAGTTTATAAAATACTTCAAACCACGGGAGATAGCTGGGGAAGAGAAACACACGAAATATTAGTATGCAGGTCAAAAACTTTAACCAGAAGCGAATTCAAGACTGGTACGTTTCAGTTTTTCTCTATATCCTACAGTCTTCCTGTCATAGTCTGTGCTGGAAACACAGACTGGTGAAATGCTAATTATTTCTGGGATTTAAAAAATTGCCTGTAAAAGACAGAGGACTGAATGTTCATTATAAATTATTCCCATGCCTCAGAGCTAGAACAGGTTCATAGAGAAGACATTCAAAGCAGACTCTGCAATCAGGAACTATCTCTGAGTAGCCCCCAGGCCTCTCCCACCACATCCACCCTTTCCAGGAAAGCTTCTATTCAAGTTACTCATGATTAGACACACACAGCCTCACACACAGCCACACACAGCACTTCCACTGCTGGCAGCTGCAAGGTGTCCCAAAGGCCCCATTCGTACTGTGACGACATCAAACATTCCACCTATAACACACCCCTCCATGCTCACTGTGGAACGAGCACTAACTCTCCGTCCCCAACTGCCCTCCACTGGGTCCTCACTATCATGCCCTATAACTCTGACAACAGCATGGACCTCACTCTAGTCCATCCTCTGTGTTGCTCTTAGAATGGTCTTTCCAAAATGCAAATCTAAGTGGCACACTGGGTTAAATTCCTGTAATGCGTCCCATTGCTGCGAGAAGCCCACTGTAGGACTTCTTAGGACGGTGTTTGAGGCTCCCACTGTCAGGCCCTTGACCGCCTCTCTGGCTAACTTCCCTCTTCTTCCCCACAGACGTCCTCCTCTCATTGCAGCCTCACTCTGAGCATGCGCGGGCAGCCTCAAGCCTGCCTGCCTGAGCGCGTCTACACTTGGCCCTTTCCTCCCTCTGTACTGTATGGTCTGGTCTAGCTGATTTCTACTCATCCTCCTAATAGTACCCGAGCCCCTCCCCGCCTCTCGTGCCCTGATTCCCTCTTTTCCATAGGGCCCTGGGCATGTGCATACTCTTGTTATAACATTCCACACACCATGTGGCACTCAGTGGTGTGTCTGTCTTCCCAACAGACTGTGCAAACAGAGAAGAAGGATCACATCTTTCTTCACCTCGTCTTCCCAGGGCCAAGCACGAAGCCCGGCATAGCATCAGTGCTCAGTGTGGACTCAACAAACAAAACTAAACAAAGACTAACAGCAAAGGCACATTAGTGTTACAAAACTGTTTAGTGAAATATATCCCCACTCCCAAGAAGTTTTGTCACTTAATTTAAATGGTTTTATTTTCCATAAGAAACATTCCAAAGTGACATCCAACAGTCATGTTAGAAGTGTGGTACCAAGCGCTGGCTGTCCTGCTCACGTCCACCCTGCTGAGCTGACAGTGTCGCTGCTGATAGGGCTGGTCACGGAGGGAGCACCAACGCTCAACTCCATCCTGCCAGGCGGAGGGAAATCAGCGCCCTGCATGGATTGCCAGCTGTATCACCGAGGGTAATGGATGAAGTGAGAGGCAATAGAGAGGACAGATAAAGTGCACAGTTCTCTCTCACTAATGCCTGTCTGAAGCCAGCACATGCTACTGTAAAATTTAAGTAGCTTATCAGAATATACTGATAAGCAACTTAACTTTTCACTTCTATGACAGTATTATCACTTATGTTAATATGTTTCAATCAGCTCTGGCAGCTGCATATTGACTATTACAGAGCAAATGATCGCTGCTATTTTACACAGCACTCACTTTGGCAGAGCAATGGAAACATTCAAGAGGGATTAGGGGAGAGATAAATTTCTCCCTTCCTATTCTGCTTAAATAAACCTCAGCTGAGTTAAAAGCCATTCTAGTAGGAACAATAAATCCCCTCAGAAGAAAACTCTTGCCCAGATTAGAGGACTCTTAGTAAATAAACAAATTCAACCAAATGCTACAAATTTTTTTTTTCCTGAAAGAAAAAAAATACCACTAGTTAAATCTAGGAACTGAAAATCAGGGGCGGGGAGGTGGATAATAAAAAGCAAGAAGAGAAAGCATTTCCTTGCAAGGAAACTGTGGCCTCAAGTAAATAAGAGAAAAGCTGAACTCCTTTTAGGAATACATGATGAAGTGACTTGGGGCAGGCTGGATTCTCTGATAATTTAGGACTCGGTATGTATGGAAGCACTTTTGTCCGCTGGGTCCAGCTGACCAACATAACTACGGCTGGACCTCAAGCTTCCTGCCCGTCCCCCAGTGAGGATGGAAGAGACGTGGTAAAGCCGCCCGGCCCACAGCAGACAGTGCTCAGGTTCTCACACTCAGCCTCAGCCTCACCAAATCGATTCTTTTTGGCTACGCTAAAGCAGAGCCCTCAGCCACGGGAGGGTTCGTAGTTACCCTGGAAATCAGCCATTTCTTCCTCCCGTTGGCCTGACCGGACACAACTGTTCTCCACATGTTGTCCCCTGTGCACTGACAGATGAATATCTAGTGATGGCAGTGTTAAGGTCTTGAAACCAAAACCCAGCTGTCTTCTTCTTCAAAGGATCCCTCTATTCCCCTGTTGGGAGGCCAGGGTTCACAGCTGAACTTTATCCAGCGCCGTTTCCTGTACCGCTTCATTAGTGCTGGCACAACAGCTCCGCGCTGCCTGCGAGCTTGCAGGTGAGGACGTGGAGACCCTCCACTCCATCTTGTGCCTGTCTGTCATCGTGGAGTAAACACGACTTCCCAATCCCGAGACAGGAAACAAACACTCCATCATGCTGGTCCTCCCTGGATATCTACAGGAGCTCCGAACATCCCTGGGCCTGCTCCACTTGCTACTGTTAAACAACCGCTCGAGTCCTCACCACAGGGCATCCCTGTGTGGTGGGCTCAGAGGGTCCTTGTACTCAAGGGCCATGGCTCTTGTGGGAAAAAGAGGCACATATACAATAAAGTGCAATCGTTTGGGTCCAGAGGAGGAGCTGGGACTCTTTCCCAACTATTTTATTTAGTTTGGGCTTTATCAATTATAAAATTATAATGGAGCATTATCATGACCCAATCAGCAGAGCCTTGATGGGGAAAAGCCTGTTTCCTAGGCACTGGCCTGGATCCAAGCTTCTCTCACCCAGCTATGTCCCAGGTAACTTGCTTCTCACTCCCAGGCCTGACAGTCAAACGCAAAGGCTTTTGCCTATGTGAGGCAATAAAAAGTCTTAAACCTGAAAAGAGCTTGGGCAGCACCTGCAGTATTCCTTCGCACACAGCCTCGCCAAAATAGCCACCACAGGCCCTTCCTTATAAGACATGCAGGAGCATATTCCAGGGATAGTGCATAGTCAAGTGGTCCGCAGTCAGAAATCACCTGTAAGAAGCCCTTAAATTGCCTCCAACATACAGCAGACATGGTTTGTGTAGACACAAAGTAGCTGGCCTGAGTATGTTCAAATATGTCAGCTTGGTGAGCTGCTTACTCTTGAGCTGACTCAAGAACTGAGTCCAACTGAGGACAGACAAGTCACTTTCCTAATCTTGCTCCACTGAATGGATTGTAAGGGTAATCATCCCACTGTCATGTGTACACAGATGTATGACTGACCTTGAGTGATGGCACTCCACTTCAGCGCCGTGAGCATTAAAACAGGAAACCATGACAAAAAAGCTCTCCCGCTTCTCTTTGCTAATATTTCAGTTCAGAGCAAAGCAGGTGTGTGTGTGATGAGGGGGCCGTGGTGGCGGAGACGGGTGGCAGGGGCTAGTCAAGTTGAGGAAGGTGGCCACCTGGGAGAAGCAGTTGCTGGGAACAGGACGTTAGAGCTCAGACACGGAGAGAGGATATCCCCTAGGAGGGGCAGCCTGGCACATGGAGCTAGAGCCCAAGTGGGACAAGGAGGGGTCCCTGGCAAGAGAAAGTTTGCCACGCTAAAATTTGGGGGTTACTAGATATTATTTTGGCAACAGCTTCCAAGTGGGGCACTTATATTGGACTTGCAACTTTTCAGGAAGTTTCTGTTATTGTTTCAAAATTAAAATAAAATGGGGAATGTAAAGAGTCTCTTCTTCCATAATACCATAAAAGAGACCAAGTAGCATATACAGAATGACATGAGTTGGAAAAATAAAAATTCTGAAATCATGACTTTTAGGAGGGGCTTGCAATGGAGAGAACAGTCAGTGGCAATTGTGGGAGTCAGTACTCATTCACACAGAGGACATGTTCGAAGAGAGTGTTCCCAGTGTATGGGAGAAAGGTTGGAAGGGGTGGAGATGAAGAGCGTTTAGAGGCAGGAAAAACTCACGAGCAATGGCTTATAGGCATGAACCTCCCTGCCTGCAACTGGAACAGCCAGAGAGCAGGGTGTGCAGGCTGTACGGCAGGAGGTGGAGGGTGTAGAGGATGGTGAGGGGGGCGGAAGGACCAGACTCTGGAGGGCCGCTCATAAGTCAAAGTGATGGGCCTCCCCTTTATTCTGTAATCACTGGGGAACCAAAGGGACAGTTACAAAGGAGTAACATTCTGAGCAGATTTAGAACCAGGTAGAAAGTGACTATACCCCCCTCATCTTAAACCTCAGCATCGCCCACTGAAACAGGCCCTTTCATCTTTCCTGGTGACTTTCCCCTGTCTGAGATCTTTTCTCAAACTCCACTTGGTTACTCAAGGTGGGGTATCCCTTCTTTTCAGACTTTCTGGCAGCAGATTTTGACAAGATTCCCTGGATGGCAAAGCATCCCTTGGTAAAGGCTATTTCACATTGAGTTTTTAAGGTTTCATGTTAAAAATAAAAAACTCCCTAAATTGAAAACAGCAGAGCAGCACGGCACATGCTGGGGAGAACACAGACTTGAGTCAAATAACCCTGGATGAATCTCAGTCCTGACACCTACTAGCTGTGACACCCTGGGAAAGCAATCTCTCCAAGACTCAGTTTCCTCTTCTATGAAAAGATATACACCACCTAACTAATGTAACTGATGTGTATACACACTCAATATGGCCCTTGCAGTACTCTTCTGCCCCTCTCTGCCTACTAACCCTCTTGCCAACCTCAGCGTTGGGAAGCTCTCTTTGATTCCTGGTGCCTGGGTCAGAGGCTCCTCCAGCACTTTACAGGGACTCCTCGTGCCCTGCAGTCATCAGAGCGGACAAGAAAGCACAAGCTGTTATAAGAAGAAAATACTCGCCAATGATGTGACTGCTTAAACCAGTGATTTTCAACCGGTGTGCAGGAAGAATTTTTAAAACATGCAAAACCTGACTATTTAGTCGGGGGCACTGAACTCTTTTCCCTTAGATGTCAAGTTAAAAAATGACAACAGCCAACATAACAGCCGTCCAGTGTGAATGAATGAAAAGTATACCTTTTTTGATCAGATCAAGAAAACACATATTTTTTTGGTGTGCTGCAGAACTTTAGTAATCAGTTTCTATGTGCCACAAGATAAAAAAGGGTTGAAAATCGCTGGCTTAAACCAGTAAGCCCCCACTCAGACCCTCTGGTTGGACCTAGCATCAATCCCTGTTCCTCTGTTAGTGTCTCAATTGGCCAAACATCTACAATAAAATGTAAATTGACCACAAAGTAAAACTACGAACCCTTGCAAAGAATGAAGGGTTTCAAGAAGCCTTGTTAAAAGATGTTGGACACCTACTCAGAGTTGAGGCAAAGCAACCAACAGATAAAGAACTCATAGCAGAAGACCAGGTAACAAGGGACAAAGAGAAAAATCAAGAGAAACAAGGATGGTGGCACAATAGTCCCACCAAAAGAAAATGAATTTAGTAACAAAATATTAAAAGAGTACTTGGGGAAATCCTCAAATACTTTTGAAAAAATGACTCATTTTATGATTCTGCTGAGGAGTCAAACATGAAGCGTTACGATGTCAGAAACATGATAACCCTTCCCTAAAAAATTGCTTGACTCATCATTTATTTTAAGAATAACGCATAGTTGGAATAAAATTTATTTTCAAAATTTAGTTTCACTTTTTTTCCAAGATAAAACCCTAAATAAACTCCCCTCCCCCATTTTTACTATAAAATTTTGGTCTCCACTTAAATAGAGGTATTTAATCCCAGAACAGGGGGTCCTCCTGGGCTTCCACGGCATTAAGACTCATCATAGTTTATAATATATGCTTGTCTTCTCCGTTAGCGTCACCTCCCTGAGAGCAAGGATCATGGCTGTGCATAGACTGTGTAGTCTCAAATGTGTGCCTGGCACATGTCAGACACTCAGTAAATCAGAACTTCCCTTGACAGATGTACCTCATCTCTAGAGTTTCTACTAAGGCCATTCCTACCAAAGCTATAGAGTTAACAGTCAACCAACACCTTGTTGAGAGGCGGGGCTCCAAATTTAGGAGGCAGCATTTGGGTTAAGAAAATAATCCAGAACTAAAAACAATCCTGCCAATGGATTGCTGGAGTCTGTGACAAATAATTAGACTAGAATGAGAAAATATGCAAAGTAGGTTAAGATGTACCCACAAACAGCAGATCTAGTGCCACGTGCCCATCCCTTCAAAACAAGTAAACCCCACTATTCACTCTTTCTGTTTCTGCTGTAAGTGCTCTGGGAATGTCACACCACCAGGCAGATCATTTTTGTTTGGCACCTAATTTTTTAAGCACAGGTGAGCCTTTCAAATTGCTAAGAACCCTCAAATCTGTCAGTGCATCAGGCCCCATGTTCCCCACAAGGTCCGCTCCAAACGTCTCCTCCGCCTCCCATCTCAAACCCATTCCTTCTGCCCTCCAAAGGTACTCTTCTCTCAATACTTACTGAAGAGAAAGGCAATACCACGAGCCCTCCTCTCTTCTACCCCTCCACTCCTCATGTCTTTTCGTGGCAAGTAGGAAAGGCCCCAGATCCCAACACACTGCCTTCCACAAGACTTACCTTCGTCCCCATTACACCAAGTAACAAGCATTTCCACTTTTACGCATTACAAACCAATCTATGTGTGTGTGTGTTGGGGCGGGGGGGGCTATGGTTCTCAAACTACAGCCTTACAAGCACCAAGGTGTACCCATTTCTCCCTGTGGGAAAAGTGCACCACATCTTCCCGAGCTAACCACATTAAGCTTCAATGAACATTTCTGTGGAATTAAATATTGAGGTGATGTTTGCAGTCCAAACACCACACATTTCCAGATCATTCATTTTTCAAGTGCCCAGTCAATCATCTAACCACAAGTCCTCCACACTTATTAAGACCCATCCAAAATATGCCTGGCACTCTGCAAGGTGCACGGACCCAACATTGGGGGAGCTCAGTTTACTGAGGGAAGCAGACATATTGGCAGATAATGTTGGCAGCACTGGGTCAGCGCTGTAACAGAGGCTCATGGAAAGAACAGAGGAGAGGTTCTGGAAAGTTTTCTCACCGGAAGTGACACTGCTGATAAATTCTACAGAGACTGCCAAGGCAGGAGACTCACCTGCGTTTAAGTATCAGCTCTGTCACTCACCAGCTGTGGCCCAAGCCAAGCTTCTTGTCCCCCATGTGTAAAATGGGGTACAGTATCTACCCTCACATGGCTATTACAAGGGTGAAACATGTGCAGGCACCCACCACTGTGCCTGGAACAGAGTAAGTACTGTTTTCCCTGATAAAATTGTATTCTTATTGCTAACAAGATGAGAAGTCAGAGGAACCTACACAAGAGGAAGAAACAACTGTCTTTGGGAGGCGAGAGCCAGTCTCGTGCAATCTGAGCATTCCGCTTTGCTCGCAGCTGCTTATCTCTCAGTGTCAATTTGTTATGGTATCCAGTTAGGTTCAAGAGTCTCTGATTTATGTCCATAATTAACATCCCATTGTGATAACTACTGTATCTATGCAGGAAAATATATTGTATGTACTGAATGAGTAGAAATATTAATTTGCACTAGGAAAGACCACAAAAAGCTCCCATAAAACATCTGTGCTTATATAAATCTACCCAAACATACAGTTGGATTTGATTTTGGAAACAAGGCTCTTTCCTCTCTTGCTGTGTATTCAATAATTGCTGCTTTTAGAGAGTGGATTTGTCGTCGTCTTTTCAATGACAGTATTACCGTGATAGAGGCACTTTTCTGTTATCACTGGTGAAGTGTTGTAACAGAAAATCTTTGGAGTAATGACGCCTGCGCTGACAATTCAGTGTGATTCTCAGATATCTTCCATTGAGCCCAGAGAGGGCGGGCCGCAGGCCTTTCATCATTTTCCCGGAGAGGTCGTGATGCTGCCCACTCCGGCACTCACGCACCCGCAGTTTGTTTTTTGTTTTGGTTTGTTGTTGTTTTTTTTCGGGGGGGGGACATTCAGAGCACCTTACTTTATGATTTAAATTACTACTATAATATAATGTAATGGATTAGTGAGGTTCTAACCAAGGCCCACCTTATGGAAGCTCTTATAGACTAAAAGAGAAATACATTGTCACTAAGGAAAAAAACACAACAAAGGGAAGAAATGGCTACACAAGAAGTCCTGCCCTGCTTTCAGTAGTAAACAACCAAATTAATTATCCCACTGAGACGCCATTTGATATTATTCTCATTTTAGAGCTTGGCAGTGGAAGGTAAGCGGGGGTAAGGGGAAAACATTTATCAAGTGTTAGGTGCTTTGAGGTTAGGGGCAAGTAAAGAAAGGAAGGAGAGACAAGTACACAGAGAGAAAGTCCCTGGTTAAATAAAAGTCATGTTGTAGAAGGCAAAGGGTCTGGGGCCAAAAGGAAACTGATCTAGCACCTACCCTCAAGTTGTCTTTACAACTCTATGAGATGAATTATCATCCCATTTAACGGGTGAGAAAACTGAGTCTCAGAGAGGTAAAGTGAGGAGCCTAAGACAACACAGCTGCTAAAAGCAGAGCTAGACATAAAACTTGTCACTTCACACGACGCAGTATTAGTTATGTAACGTGATCAAAGATAATGATGGGTCCTGAGATTAGGACCTGAATCCCTTACCTTGCAATTCTCGCTGCCTGACAAAATGAAAGCTTGCCTCTAAAAGCCCCCAGCTCTAAGTTCTGAGTGATCCGACTTTGGCTGCCTCCCAACAATTCAGTGTGTTTTCTTATTTTGCCAACTCCAGGGACACTAGTCATGTGTCAGCTCTTTATTGCTTTAGGAATTAGTGTATATGTTATATTCTGAAACACAAATATAAATAGTTTGATTTAAAACGTTTTAATCGAATATGGCAGAAGAGAGTTCAAGTTTCCAGTGCTTCATGTCAAGACCCAATGCCTCTGCTACCTTAGATGTGTACTTTTAAGATCTTATCTAGAAAACCCATGGCCTGTGTCATAGATTCTTAACAGACTGTGTTGCCTTTTTTAATTTAAAGTATAAAGCTTTAAATGTATGCTTATGGTGACAATTAAGGAAATGCTAGATTAGACAGGGCATCAGCTTTCCACGAATAGCACTCATTTAAGTTCATTTCCACTCCAGATCTCTGCCTGAATGTTGTATCATTCAATCGCAAATCTCTCTATAAAAGTGTCTGGCTGTCTCTTAAACCCATTTACGCTCTATGCTTCAATGCCTTTCCTTGGCAACTTTTTCCATATGCTTAACTTCTTTCAGGGAAGCAGTTCTGTCTCAATTCACAGAACAGCACACCAATCAATGTAGGCAGGCAGGTAAAGAAAGGAAGGAGGAGAGACAGGCACACAGAGAAAGTAGGATATGAATGTAGCTGGTCCAATAAAAGTAATGTTTTAGGAGGAAAAGAGTTTTAGGCCTAAAGAAAACTAACCTAACACCTACCCCCAGGCAATCAGAGAGCCCTGAACTTGAATTTATAACCCAAACACTCTGTACCATATGCAACTTGAGACACACAACTGGTAGCACTACTGGGGATTTATGACTTATGACTTGTTCATATTTAATTTGTAACCAAACACTTCCCCTTCCTCTTAGCTACCTTAGAACTCTTGATTAACTCTTGTTTTCACAGGTCAGAGGTTAAATAAAGGAAGGGAAGCATTCTGGGGTGAGACTGCCCAGAGCACCACATCCAAGAGTGACCTGTGCAAGGAACACTAAAATAAGTGATAAGACTAGAGATTGTTCGAGACAGCTGATGTGCAGACTCCTCTGGGTACGAAGCAAGACCTTACAACTAGAGAGCTGGCAACAAAGGCAGGCAGGAAACTGCTCTCAAGTTACCTTTTGTGACAGAGCAACACTCTCTCACCAAGAGGTTTCTCCGGAGATGTTTTTGGAAATGAAACAGGGTTTTGAGGGAAGGTGAAACAGGAATTTTTGCAAGCCAAGCAACCCTTCTCCTTGCTTCCTCCTACCACAGGCATCTGTCTGCCCACCAGACTCTCCGACTCCGAAGAAAAGCCCCAGGACTATCTCATTTTGTGGCAGACCTGGGCCAGACTGAAGGAAGCAAATTTCTTTGTACAAAATTAATCACAGAGGCACAGCCAACCTGCTGAACGGGGAATATGTAATCTGTCTGACTGCAAGATCCCCCTAGTTCCCAGTACCTTTACTGCCGGGCTACTGCTAAGGCACCAAGTGGATAAAAACAATAATACTAGAGCCCACCATTTATTCTGGAACTGCCAAGTACCAGGAGCCTTATATGCATTTGCTTATTTACTCCTCCACAGTAATTCTCTTAAGTGAGTGTCATTCTATCCCCAAGTGACAAATGAAGAAACTGAAGCACAGAAAGGGTAAGCAACATGCCCCAGAGTCACACGACCACAACGCAGATCAGGGTCGGATCCAGGTCTGTGTGATTACTACTACACCTGCAGGTACCTTCTGAAAAATGATCTCTCTCAGGGAATGAGATCAGTGAAGCGCACATTAGCCAGTACATACACTTTACATTTGATTTGGTGTTTTGAAATGGTCAAAATGGGACAATCATTAAACTCACCTTATAGAAAGCATGCATTCATTCATTCATTTATTCATTCACTCAGTCACTGCCTAACACAGGCTAGGTGTTGCGTAGAGAGTTGAATAAGACTCTCTACTAAGTAGTAACTTCCACTAAGGTAGGTACCTGGTTTAGATTTGCATATGGAAGTGTTATGGCATTAGGAATGGACTGAAGAGGCAACAAGAACAAAACTTGGAAAATGCAGGGTGTGACAGCTGGGCCACCCTGAAAGGAGGTAAGGTGTGCATTCTCTCTGGACTGTAATCACATAACACAGCCACAGCATGAGACAGGCAGTTTCCTCAACCGAGCCCTTCGGGAAGACATGGGAACCCAATCCCAAGCAAGCTGAGGAGCTGGAAATCCAGTACAAAGTTGGAACATAAGATGCCACTAGTTACTCTCCATTGTTACCATGATTTAAAACACCCTGCCCTTCAGCCACTCCTTAGTTTTAAATAATCTTTTTGCTTATGCCTTATTGCACTATAATAATCCAAGAGAAGCAGTTTGTAATATTACAAAAGCTAAAACTGGCATTATTAAACTCCCTCAAAATATGGTAGCTTAGAAGAAGGCAAAGTGTCTGGGTACAAATCGAATATGAACAAGTTGTAAGTCATAAATCCCCAGTACTGCTACCAGTTGTGTGTCTCCCTCAGAAGAAACTCTAAAAATAAAACTTTAGACATTCTTAAACTCACATACTATGAAAGAGAACAGGAAATCGGCCACTCCATGAGTAACTACTAAAAGCAGTATTAAAACGAAGGTCAGAAAATGTATGCATGAATAACTTTTACTATATTATCACCAGTATTAAATGTTGTGACTCATTTTTGGGGGTAATGTATTT
>VMDR010016301.1:0-21325 GCA_007922815.1 Macrotus californicus | reverse complement strand
CGTCCTCTCCGGCCCGTCTCGCCCCTCCTACCTGTATGGATGAAAGTTTCTCCTTTAGTTCCTTGGTTGTCGGACTTCCATACAGTTCGATTTTCTGTCAGTTCTGGTTGTTTTTTGTTTTAAAATTTGTTGTTGTCCTTCTTTTGGTTGTACGAGGAGGCACAGTGTGTCTACCTATGCCTCCATCTTGGCCGGCCGCATTCTTTATTTTTATTATTAATAAGCAGCTAAGTGTTTATTAAAAATCTCCTTTGAGTTTAATTTGGAACAAGGGGCTTTTTGAAATGATTTCTTTAAACAAAGCTTTTCAAATTTTAGACTGCTGCTTTGGCAGTAAATATGCCAGCAACACTAAATTATTTTCTTTAAATCCCAGCGGTCCTTAGAAGCATCCGACAAAGGATGGTGCTGCTGATCGCTCTTGTTCCCGTACAATGAGAAACTGACAAAGATGCTGCATCACAGAGCTAAAAACACACAAGTGCGTCTGATCTAAGGGAAACAATGCACCTCCCCAGAAGGATCGATAAATAAGCCACCACATCAGCCTTGTAGAGATCATTTGACAGTTACTTTAAAATCAATCAAAATTTAAAAGATCAGATGGTATAATTTTGTAGTCAAAATTTATGTCATGTTTTATGGATGCTGAAATCATTAGTTGTGATATGAATAGCCAAAGGCACAAGTACCTGTGGAGAAGGTTATCTTTCTCTCCTTGTGAGATTTTATTCTTAGGTTGAAAATACATTGATGAATAAGAGAATGATTTTATTTTTTTGGCAAAATAAATGCTTTGAGATGCTGAGGGCTGAGATAAGAGATGACTACTGGACACTATTACTTTACCATCAGCAACTATTGGAAGCCTAAAGAGGCTTATGAATGTATGAACATGAGCTGGCCCTAAAGAACATGTTAATTCCCTTGCAAAGTCACCTCAAGGTCCTGAAAGTTAGCCTGTTTTTTTTGTTTTTTTTCTTTTGACAAATGTTCAGATTCAGGAAAACAGCTTTCCCTGTAAAATGTTTGATTCATTCCCTGAGCACTGACTTAAAATATTTGAATTCATTTAATAGCCTTAAATCAGATAATAAAGAGGAAATGTTTTGTTTTATGTTCACTTGAAATTAAAATTGGTATAAGAATATCCCACCTTTAAGATAATAATTTGATAATTAAGGTCAATAATATAATGGCTTTCTTGGTCATTATAAATCTACATTGCCCTGTAAGATTCCTCCTCTGAACTTGCAAATTATCCCTTACACAATGTTTTTCAGCACATTTATTTTATTTTATTTTTTAATATCAGAAATTCAGAACTGGAAGGGAGTTTAGTGATCATTAAGTGCAATGTCCTTATTTCTGATGTGAATAAACAAGAGTGAAGGAGACTGAGTGATTTGTCTCACGTTACACAACCTAGCCAGTAATACTGATGAGATTCATTCAGGCTTGTCAATTTTTTTTTTTTTTACTTTTTAAAAATATCCTCACTCAAGGATATGTTTATTGATTTTAGAGAGAGGAAGGGAAGGAGGGAGGGAGGGAAAGAGGGAGAGAGAAACATCAGTCGGTTGCCTTCCATATGCCCTCCAACTGGGGACTAAACTCGCAACCTAGGTATTTGCCCTGACAGGGAATCGAATGTGCAACCTTTAGATGATGCTCCAACCAAATGAACCATCCAGCCAGAGTGAGTCTCAAACTAGTGTGGGTGGGATAAAGTAGCTCTGATACAAGCTCATTCTGATGAGATTTGCTTATAGTTTTCCCAGGTCTCTCATTTTGAATTTACTGTCCTTCTGTCTTCTTTTCTTTTGTTTTATAAAGTTTTTTTGGAGGTCTTCTCACCTGTAACTGAAACATGAAATTTAGATCTAGACTGCCTCTGTAGAAATGTTGATTCTGCCAGCTAATAGCTATGTAACCTAGGGCAAATTACCAGTCCTCTCTGTGCCTCAGTTTCTTCATATGCAAAATAAAAAAGTGATAGATTTAAGGCTTATATAGAATTTTGTATATAAAACACTTAGTACAGACTGGGCTCACAACAGATAACATAATGTTAACTATGATAACTGCTTTCGTTATTGTTATTACTTTCCAGAGAGTACCCTACAGGAGCGGTTCCTGCTTTTTCTCAGTTCTCTGCTACCATCCAATAGTTACTTCACAAACAAATGCTGTTGATTTGAAACTTTTATATATTATCAAATATTTATTCTCAGTCTCCAATGATACCTCTACTGCCTCATTAAGATTCCCTTTGGTCCTTTTTATTTTAGATTTTAGAATATAAGTTTTTCATTTTTATAAAAATAAAACATTTTTTTATCTATTATCAGGATAGGTTGCTCAGATAAATTGCAAAACCACCAACTCAAGATCCTAAATCTGGTTTTATTAATAAAATACATTAAGATGGATTTATTGATATTTACATAGAACCACAGACAAAAGCTATAAACAAAGCTTATGTACAAAATTAAATTCATTAAATACAAGGTCTTGGATCTATTGTCTATGCCTAGGATCTATTGTATTTCTTCTCACTTAACAAAGTGCAGAGCCTCAAGTCAAGCTTTGGACATTCACCTTGGTCACCTGTGATAATCCTGTCGATTCTTCAATGTCCCCTGCGAGCATTGCAGTGGGTGACAGCTTCCGTTGCCTCTTGCCTCTGGCTACATTCCAGTTCTTCCTTCTGCCCCATTCTAAGTACTGATAACATATTTTTCTATATCTGTTTTTGTAAACACTTTTATTTATTTCTTCTGCTTATCTCAACTTACATGCAAATTTCTCATCATGTAAATATTTATTTTCCTTGTAAAAAAGTCACCAAAATAAAGGAATGCTTGAGGTTCCTTTAGTGTTCAAATCTGCTTATTTTTCTTTTTCAGTTGTTTTGCAGTTACGATGAGCTCTATTTTATAAAAATATATGTAATATTGTTATTAAGTTTGGTTTAGAAATAAATGATCCAAACAGTGAAGCATGTCTATTCCTCTCAAAAGCAAGGAGCTATAGGTACTGCTGTTGTTGCTGTTTTTGAATTTGTATTTTCCAGTTATCTCTTGTGGAAAATTTGTCATTGAGCAGATAAAGGAAGTTTAACCTTGTTTCTTTGTCAAGTTTTTTTTTTTTGGCAGAATTCTATGGTTTTATTAACACAAATACAATTGTGCACACAAGCTGTCTATTCATTTTCTTCACTGTGGCATTGGGATTGGTGACTGGTGATGGTGATGGCCAGCTGGGCTGCCCTTACTACAACGGCCTTGTGGTTCTTTGAGGAGATGCTGTGGGCAGTCTCAGCACAGTGAGATCTGTTGCACATCAGCAGCACTTCAAGCTCCTTGACGTGGTGGACCAAGAACTTCTGAAAGCCCCTGGGCAGCACGCGCTTTGTCTTGTTGCCTCCATAACCAGTGTTGGGCATCAAGATCTGGCCTTTACACCATTGTCTTGTTACCTACTGCAAAATTCAGTGAATAGTGTGACCTCTGCAAAATTCAGTAAATAGGGTGACTTAGAAGCATAATTCTTACATACTTTCTGCATTTCCCTGTGCAGCACCTGCAGGTCTTCACAGAACTTTGACACAGCTTAAGGACAAGTGCACCATAAGCAGAAGACAGTTGCTTTGTGCAAAACTTCCTTTCCCTAATGTTGCTTTGTGTTAAGACATTGCTTTGCTCAGATAAGGCTTTAAAGGCAACATGAGCTTGTTTAATGATTAAACATGAAAAAAGAAAATCAGTTAATAAAAGACTATTACACTGCGCATAAACGAATAGAAGAAAATACTACGGATGAAAAGAAATCACTGCAAGCAGACTCTGGAGATGTGTTCAAAGCTTTGGGTGTTTTATGGCATGTGTTGGACAGACAAAGCATGCTGCTTCTCTTTTTTCTTCTTTAGATGCCGGTTTGACATTGGGGACAGTTTTGAGGAGAACAAAAGCAAGGCAAGAATGTCACAAACCACTGGCCCTGTTAAACCTTGCTCCTTTTCTTGATGTATGCATTATTTCATTTAAAGCTTTAAAAATCAAAAAGTTATCATTCCATTTTTTTCTTCCTGTCAAAATTTAGTTGAGACATGACTGGGAAAATATTGGGAAAAATGCAAGCATTGATTATATACAGAATTCGGCGTAGTGGCCTGGGACCAGTGTACGTGGTTAGGCAGCGGGCAGCTGAGTTATTCAGCAGATTGCTTTCCGTATGAGGACTTTTATTTCATTTCACCATATCTGATTTATTTTTCCAGCTCTATTGAGATATATTTGCCATATAACATGGTGGACATTTAACGTGTACAGTACGTTGATGTGCTTATATGAAGCACCATCACTGTTATCACAGCTTATTTCTTCATCTCACTACACAATTGGCATTTCTTTTGTGTGGCAGGAACATGTAAAATCTACTTTCTTAGCAACTTTCAGTATATAATACAGCATTATTATTTAAAATTAAAAAAAATTCAGCTTTATTGAGGTATAGTTGACATAAAATTGTAAGTTAATATTTAAGGTGTGCATAGTGGTAACTGGATTACAATACAGTATTCTTAACTCTGACCTCTATGTTGTATATTAGATACCAGAACTTATTTATCTAATAGCTGGGAGTTTGTACCCTTTGACCGATATCTCTCCATTTCACCCACCCCTCATCCCTTGGTAACTACCACTCTAGTCTGTATTTTCATGAGTTTGGATTTTTAGGTCCCACATATAAATGATATCATAGAGTATTTATTTGTTTAATTGCCTATGACAATGTGCTAAAGTATTCTTAGTTCTGTGGGGTGACTTTTAACAGAAAAATTTGTGACCACTTTTGTGTCACACCTTCGATTTGATAATATTCAGTGTCCTGGCAAAAATTTTTTTCCCAAAGACAGTTTCTTAAACTTTGGATGTTTTAGAGGTAACATCGAGCTATTTTGTCTCAAAAATGACTTGTCTTTTCACGTGCTTCAAAGAGTTGAAACTCGAAGTTTCAAAGGGTACTTCACCATGCTACAGATAATGTGTTTTGAGAGTGGGCCTTTGAACTTTGCATTTTGGGAGCGCGGGATTTACAAATACGGACTCGCCATAGACGTGCCAAGTAGCACTGGGATGAAAATACAGACCTCCTGGAGGTGTCTGTCACAACTTCTTACCTGCTGCAGTGCATTTTTGCAACTCAAGGATTTGAGGGTACAGAATTTTTTTTTTTTCAGATGCCTTTCAGGAAGATTTTTCTCCTCTTCTCTGACTTCAGATTTTAGTCTCTCTGGCTTTTTCTTTCAACTCTTGAGGTCTCTTCGAAGTCATTCCATTCTAGACTTTTGGAGGACTAATACAAGTTGGCGCAGGCAGCATTGTCAATCTCTTACGTAAGTGCAAAGCAGGCCCATGAGGTGCTGAATAGCCTGTGGTAAGTTCAGTGTTGGGGACAGCATCGCTGCTGTAATGGCAGGGAATTCATTAGAAGAAAATATAATTTTGAAAGTACATGTTGCATCAGGTTGGATGACTACATCTTTAGGAGACCTTGTGAAGTTGGTGCCTCATAGGGTGGTGGATGAATAGAGGCATGTTTCTGGAGGCAGTGGCAGATGATCCAGAGCTTGTTAATGTGAAGACAGTGGGTTGATTCTGCATGACCTGCTTATCTGCTGTGTTTGTTTTAGCAGAAAGGTAGACAGGAGGTTGTCAATGGGACTCCGGCTTTTCAATAGTTAAGATGGGCTACCATGGAAATGAGGGGCTTATTTCTATTTAATATCTGATTTTTAATAGTGACTAACTTAATTTTGAAGTTTTTTTAAAAAAATGGGGATTCAGGGTTAATTTCACTTATTTTTCAAGGCCCTGTTGAATATATGAATGTTATACTAGCTAGGGACAGGAGACTGCAAGTTAGGAGATGAGTGAATTGTTGGAGGTTGTGGACTAGTAGATGAACTGATGGACCTATGGATATTAAAGTCTGGTGTCTTTGGTGATATGTCTGTTTGCTTGAAGTGTTTGACCAGGGATTAGTTGTAAGGTAAGAAGATCAGAGACCAGTTTGTGAAATTTGCTGGATTTTTTTGAGGGTACATGGGATTAAACTGAGATACCTACCAAGGACACTTGTGTCTGTTGAACTGCAAGCTAATATAAGGCCTAATACAGTATTTACCCTGTGAACTATTCAGAACAGGTGGAAGCCCACTGTGTATGTACGAAGATATAGGAGTATTATGACCAGTCTGGATATGGAGCCAAAAATAACCATGTGACTTCTGGGAAAGGTTAGGTATACATTTATGGCCTATGTGAAATCCAAAATATGGCACTACATGTACTGGAAAATTTAAAAAAAATTAATGCATTGGGAAGCCTGAGTTTGTGGTGTTTGTGGTGTTTGTGGTTCCTGATAAAACAGTTTATTATTGAACTGGTCACCTTGAAGTTGCTCTTTATCAATGCTGAGCACCTATGTCCATTCATTCTTTCTCCTTCTCTTCTGTGATAGTTAACATCCAGTGACAGCTAGTCCAAGTTGAGGGAAGTCATAATGGATTGCATAGGCTAGAAATTCCAAATCATTCCCAAAGTTTAGCTCTCCTTCATTATAACGATATGTTATACTCTTCTAAGAGAGAAATGCGTAGTAGGCATCTAGATTACTTTATTTCTACCTCTAGATACAACAGCCTCCTGTACCTCAGGATATTTTTGTGATAGGTCATGTGAAACTTGAAAGTTAATTTGGTGGCTTCTTTGGACAACTCACATATTGCCTAATTGGGGCTGTTTAGAAAGCAGTTTAGGCCTCAGTAGACTACTACTCATCATGTCTTTTCACATACCTTCTGAAAGTCGAATATTCAAACTGTAGTTGTTCTTGTTTGGTCAATTGTGACTTTTTATCTTATACATTTTAATTAGCCATAAAAAAAAAAGACGAAAATTTTACCCTCTGTAACAGCATGGATGGGCCAGGAGAACATTATGCTAAGTGAAATAAGCCAGTCAGAGAAAGACAAATACCACATGATTTCACTCATATGTGGAATCTAATGAACAAATTGAACTAACAAGCAAAAGAGAGACAGACTCATAGATGGAAAACAGTTGACAGCTAGTGGTGATGGTGGGGTGGGGTGAGTGGGTTAGGGGGTAGAGGGATTAAATCAAAAAGGAAAAAGGACTCATGGACATGGACAACAGGGTGGTGGTTGCTGAGGGGAGGAGAGTATAAGGGGACTAAATGGTAATGGAAAAAATATAATAAAGACTATATATTTTTTAAAAAATCATGTTTATTGAAGGATAATTTATATATAGTAAACCCTCCCTTTGTGTGTACAATTTGATGAGTTTTGTCAAATGTGTGTAGTTTGCAACCAACATCACAATCAAGATATAGGACATTTACCTCACTCTTTTGCCTCTTTGTATCCAATTTTCTGCCTATGATTGTGCCACTGGCAGCCCCTTGGCCCATACTGCTTACAGAGACCTTGAGAAAAATACAGTGCGGAAAGCTGGGCTCACCAAATACATTTACATTTCACTCCCCCCCCAAATATCCTTTTGCTTTTTATTGTGATGTTATAAGCTAGTATATAGCATTCTAGTTTTTTGAGCTTTGAGATTATTTTTGGTTTTGTTTTCAGAGCAACATTGAAACTTTCCCTTTAAGTATATTAGTAATCTCATTGTCATTGGCTCATTTGATGGAAACAATTTATTCTCATTCTAATGAATAAAATCTGGGTTCTCGGATCAGACAATCTCTTGTGTTACCCTACACTTTTGAATGCTAACTTTTTTTTTTTCCTGTCGCAAAGCGTAGGAGCTTTCTTTCTTTCTTTCTTTCTTTCTTTCTTTCTTTCTTTCTTTCTTTCTTTCTTTCTTTCTTTCTTTCTTTCTATTACTTTATTGTTCATTTACAGTTTTTTACATTTGTATTTCACTTCTCTCTTTGATGTGATCTTCCTGAGTTTTGCTTACCTTATCAGCTTTGTGTGTCTTTTGTATCTTACCCAGCTTTTCTAGTTGTTCTTAGTGGGTGAGTTTGTCTGATACTATTTAAAGCATGATTTTTATCACAGTAGTACCCACTTTTGGTACCAATTTTTGTATTAGGGTAGGTTATGATATGATTATAAACACTCTCCAGATCTGACTGGCTTATCACAATAAATGAAAGTTTATTTTTCTTTGATGGCTACATGTCTATTGTGAGTTAGGGAGTGAATCTGCCACACACAGTCACTTGAGACTGCTGGGTGATAGAGGCCCTTTCATCCTGTGGTTGCGCTTTTTGGAACAGAGGATTCCTTATTTGTAGTTGCAGGAGGAGAGATTTATTTAAGTTCTTATTCCTACTCTTCTCTGTTTGAGCTAATACTTACACCCATGGCCTATTGGACAGAACTAGAACATGGTGCTACCTAACTGAAAAGGGATAGGCGATATGCTGGTATGTGCTCCTGGAAGGAGAAGAAACCTGGTAGATAACTACCATGGAAACTAATAATACTTATGGAGAGTCTGCTGTATGCCAGCTCTTATGATAGAAGATTTATATATATTATTTCTTATAAGATTCCTATGGGATAGATGCTAATAATCTAATTTTTAAGATGAGAAAACTGAAGATTACACATGTTTAGTTTTCTCTGTAGGTCACCAAACCAGTATTGCTACAATTAAAATTTGAATCCAGTATGCCTCCTATTTGAAAGTCTCTTTTTTGCCACTAGGAAATAAATTATTCATGCAATAAATATTTGCTGAATTAAATAAGTAAAATATGTTTTGGTAGATGGCACAGTCTTAGTCAATCCTTTTTTACAAAAATTACTTCTGATTCAAAAGTTACTCTTTAGAGAAAAATGTCAACTAAGAGTCTGTCCTCTGTCATCTGTGAGATAAACTACTAGCTCATGGGAACTGAATTTTGAAACTAGTTTTTACTTGTTTTTTAAATAATTTATCCTGATGTGTGTCACTGTAGGAGATAAAACCACTGTGGGGGCACAAAAAATAATTTTCCCCCCACATTCTAAGTCCTAGCTGAGATAATAAAGTTAACAGAGACAGATGCACAGGAAAAACGTCCTTGTTTATTATGTATGTACCTTCGGGGGTATCTTAAGAAATGAGATGGAAGACACATTGGGTAGTTGAACTTTATTTCTGGGACTTCAGAGAGAAAGCAGGAAATTCACAGGAAGACAATGTGTGGTAAACAAATTCTTGCGGGGCAAGCCAAGAACAATGAAACGAAGAGAGAAATCTAGTGAACAGATTTTTGCTTAGATCCTTCCTGTCTGACACACAATTCAAATAGGCTAAGATGAAAATGCTAAGGTGTGTATGCAAAGGTGAACATGCCAGGATTCCCTTCCTGAAACCTGGTTTCTTTAGGCAGGAAAGGGGGAAGGTCAGAAGTTTTTTCTGAGTCTTTTGTTTCTTAATATCCAGCTTAAAATCAATATCCAAGAAGGCATATTTTAGGGCAGCAACCCTTTGGTTCTCTTTACTGCTTTTTGCAGAAATGGTTTATAGACTGAAAAGATAGGAGCTGTAAAATACAAGCGGAATAGACCTACATTCTGTGGCAACTTTGGCATATTTTATATGAGATTTTCAGTATAAGTAGCACTGAAAAGCAGTGAACTATGATTGGCATATTACATGTTTTTAAGGATTAATAGACTAGGAGGGTTTGGCCTCAAATGAACCTGAAAGAAGATAGAGCACATTTGAGAGCAAAGTAGGAGGTTGTGGCTGAGAAAGCATGACCTGGAGAAACCACTTTCTCATTTTCCTCTTGTGTGTGGGAGAGATGTGCTCCCCACACTGCAAAGGTGATTTTAGAGGCTGGACTACTTACTGCTTCGTAAATGTTTCTTATTTCTGTGGAAGGTTATTCGCTATTGCACCAAAGTCTGAAAAATGAAATTATGGCTTAGGATGGCATGCATTCTGTGAGTGTGGGTGAGGAGGGAGAAGTAGCTGTCATGTGCCAGCAGCTGTGCCAAGTGCTCTACATGCAGTTTCTCAGATTACTTAATGGGAGTTTAAAAAATGAGACCAATATTTCGAATTATTTTTTTGAAAAGATTTTATTTATTTATTCTTAGAGAGAGGGGAAGAGAGGGAGAGAAACATCAGTGTGTGAGAGAAACATTGATTGGTTGGCTCTCTCACGCCCTCAGCTGGGGTCTGGGGACCTGGCCCACCACCCAGGCATGTGCCCCGACTGGGAATCAAATTGGTGATCCTTTGGTTTGCAGGCCAGGGCTCAATCCACTGAGCCACACCAGCCAGGGCTCAGATTATTTTTAACATTATGCAAACTCTGTATGTCAGCACCTATAATATTCTGGAAAAGCCTGCTGCAGTTTGGTAAAGATACGTTTAAGAAAGTTGAGGGGTAGGCCCTGGCTGGGTAGCTCAGCTTGTTAGAGCATCCTCCCAAAACGCCAACGTTGCAAGTTCAATCCTGGGTCAGGGCACAAACAAGAATCAACCAATGAGTGCATAATTAAGTATAACATCAAATCAATGTTTCTGTCTGACTTTCTCTCTCTCCCTTCGTCTCTCTCTCTAAAATCAATAAATTAAAAAAAAAAGTTGAGGGGAGTTGCTGTGAAATCTAATGAAATGTCCCAGGACTCCTTGGAGAAGAAAAATGGGAAATCGTGGCTACTGTGAACCTTTCAGCCCAGTGAGATAGATTTACAATTTTGGAGTTAACTATCCTGTTGACAATGGAGCCTGTGATTTTCAAGTGTTTTTATAAGCATTTATTTCCAAAAAAAACCTTTGCACATGCTATCCCCTAAAATGTTGGATTTTCCCTGATAATTTGCAATCCCATTGCTTCCTTTTAATTCTTTAGACTTGTCACAGTGGAGGACTACTGCCAATCAAAGAGTGATTTGTCTTTTGAACCCAACTTTCATCATGGTTCCTTTTGCAGCCACTAGCTATTGATTGTAGCCTGAAGTGTTCACCCTTCTTCTCTGAGGTCTTGCAGCCATTGCTTCCTGCTGCTCATGAGGCTAACTTCCACTGTCTTCCTTGTGCACAAGTCTGGTTATCACAGAACTCTGAACACCGAGTTTTTCTTTAGGATGTTATACCATGAAATCCTGTACTCTTTAGTCATTGGAGGATTACACACATGGAGAAATTTGAGTGTTCTTTGTGGGTTGATTTTGAAATGACTACTATTTTTAATATAGTTTTGTAAAATACTTTTCAGTTAACAACTTAAATTGTTCATATGTATTTTAAGAATGGCACGAGAGATTTTACTCTGCGACTGTGACAAAGAAGGTGGGTTAGATCATGCTGCAGGAATACCCCCAATACCTTTGTGGCTTAAAACAAGAATTATTCCTTGCCCACATGTTCATCATGGGTCAGAGGGGACTCTACCCAATGTCTATCACACCAGGACTCAATGATTGTAACTGACACCATCCTTAACCTCATGTGTTATCACTGCAGAGAAAAAGAGAATGTAGTGCTCATTTATCAGTTTTTAAGGAATTCCGGAGGTGACAGATATCATTCCCACTCATATTTCATTGGCCAAAGCAAGCTACTCTGCTATGCTTTATTTCAAGCAGGAGAAGACATTGTAATTATTCCATGTTTTCCAAAAGGGGAGAATTGGAGTATTTGTGACAGTTCTAATGACTGTAATGGTACTAATCATGTATGTGTTTTGTTTTCTTTCTTTTAAGAATAGCTTTTCTGAGCAATATGCAGTTTTGAGTGCTTTTTGTCTAGGTTATTACACCCTCTAATTTGTTGGAATGGTTATTTTTATAACTTGTCTATTGAAGTACATGAATATATAAACTGTAATAATCTTCATTTAAATACCATTAGTAAAATGTGTTGATTTTCAGATATGTCTACTGTGGACATAAAAATCTTGATTACCATAGCCTTTGGGTTAATCTGTTTTTCCTCCCATATTTTACTGTGACAAAAAATTTTAACTTACGGAAAAGCTGAAATAATTTAATAGTGAAAAAACACCCAGACACTGATTAGATTCTACCATTAACACTTTGTATACTTATTTTATCATATATCTACCATATATCCATCCTCTATCCATCATCTGCCTTATTTGTGATACATTTCAAAACAAGTTGCAGAAATCAATACATTTCCACCTAAACACTTCAGTGTGCTTGCCATCAACTAGATTTCAATTTTATTTATAGTCTTTTTTTTTGGTGATGCACAAATCATAAATGTATCATTCAGTGAGTTTTTGCAAGTGCAACATTTTTTGACATCAAAATCCTTTCAAGATATAAAACACTAGCATTACCCTTCAAGATTCCTTCTTGCTCCTTCCCAGTCAATCCTCATTTCCATTCTTCCTTCTTCCCGAACCAGGCATTCTTCTGATTGTTTTCCATTAAAAGTTACTTTTGCCTGGCCTAGAATTTTATATAAATGGAATTATATAGTATGTGCTTTTTTGTTTGAGGCTTCAGCAAGCTTTTTGGATTCATCTATTTTGTTGCATATATTAGTGTTTATTTTTTGATTGCTGAACAGTTTTCACTGTGTACCACATTCTCCCATTAACCTACCCTTGGCTCCTTCCTAGTTTTTGGCTATTATAAATACAGCTGCTAGTAACATTATTGTATGTCTGTTTGTTCTTCTTATTTCATTTTGGGTAGCCTTCATTTCTTCCTTCATTTTGCTACTGAGCTCAACCATTTCTGTGAGCATCCTGATTATCAGTGTTTTGAACTCTGCATCCGATAGGTTGGCTATCTCCTCGTTGCTTAGCTCTTTTTCTGGAATTTTGCTCTGTTTTTTCATTTGGGCTATATTTATTTGTCTTGGTGCACCTGTTATATTGTAAATATAACGGCGTACCTGTTATATTATCTCAGCACGCCTGTTATGTTGTAAGGGGGCGTGGCCTTAGGTATTCACCAGGGAGAGACAACCCCTCTATGCTGCTCTGTGGTGCTGTTGGTCTGGGTGAATGTTTAACTCTTTGGTTGTCGGAGTTCCATGTAGTTTGATTTTTCTGGCACTTCTGGTTGTTTATTGTTTTTAGATTGGTTGTTATCCTTTTTTTGGTTGTGCGAGAAGATCATGCATTTCTACCTATGCCTCCATCTTGGCTAGAACTCTATTTTATTTACATATATATATATTTTAATATCACATGATAGTATAAGCATGAGCCTGTTTCTGTCCCCCTACTCAGTTCCACTGATGTATCTGTCAGTCTCTATGCCAATAACACACTGTCTGAACACTCTAGCTTAATAGTAGTTCTGGAAGTCAAGTAGCCTAAGTCCTTCAACTTTGCTCTTCTGCTTTCAAAATTTCTTTAGATTTTCTAGGTTTTTTTCCCACTCTATATAAATTATAGAACACATGTGTCAATTTCTACATAAAAGCTTGGTAGGATTATGACAGGGATTGTGTCAAATCTAAACATCAGTTGGGGAAAATTCACATCTAGACAATATTGGGTCTTTTGATCCATGAACATAAATCATTTCTCCACTCATTTAAATCCTATTTAATCTGTTTTAGGTGGTGATTTATTTGATTGGTATCAAACTATAACTAACTCTTGGACAGTGGCTTTGTTATCAGTTGGGTTACTTTAGCCTTAGTGGGGCTGCTTGGAATCTGCCCATGCATTCTTTCTTAAGGAGTACATCAGAGATTTGGGCAGAATTTATACCTAGAATTTTGGGCTCCCCTTTGGCTCTCTCTTTTCCAGATTCCCCCTCTCATTTTCAGAGGCTGTGGTTCCTCTGCCCTCTGCCCTTTAGTTCTTTAAATTAGATAGACAGCAGATTTCCTATTGGGATTATAGCTACCTTGCATGGTGCTAACAAGGCCTGGGCTCAGGCTAAAAGCTCTGAACTCAGGGAATTCACCCAGTTCTGGTTGCTTTCTTCAAAAGTCAGTCCTCCTGAAGAATATGCCTGCTTTTGTTTGTTCTCTGATATTTTCATGCATTTTTTTTTGTCTAGAATTTATGGTTATTATCTGTGAGGGGTCACTCCTAGGAGTTAACTCAACCATTAGTGGAAGTTAATCTAGTTTGCACCTTGGATTTTTAGCAATACAAAAAGAAATACTTTAATATGTGACTTTAATGTCAAAAAAGGATTACTAGTGAATCATTAAAGAAAAAATTATATAAGAACTGTGTATAGTTTACTAAATCTATTCATTTTTATAGATATACGCATATAGTCATAATATACAGTCCAGCCCTTTATAACCCAGCAAAAACCTTACAGCTGGTTGTAGGAGAGATCTCTTTCCTTGTCTTAATCTTCTTCCTTCATCTTCCTGAATCTGCCTTTAGTATATTGCTTCTTTTCTGTATTCTTCATTTTACCTTTACTATTACATATGTTGTTTTAAGTATCTTAGCATTACCTTAAAAAATTCTTAGTTTCTCCATTTGTTATTGTTCAAAGGTTGTACCTAGGTGCAAAGCTTAAGACACAGTTTTTATGAAGTATATTGCCTTTTTAATTAAGTGGAATTTAAGATTTAGAAAACTAGTTATATTACAGTGTGCTTGCTGTCTTTTCCCTACATGTTTTCCTTGCTTTTTATTTCTCTTTTCCCCCTCTTTATTGCTCTCTTATATTCCCTATAGCTGGTAGAAAGAAATCACAATTTAGTTTGGAAATGACTCCAAATGACTCCCATCATATTCTCTTGATCATGGACTCTGACATTTCGGATGCTGTACAATCAAACACCTTTCCTGACTGCAATCATATCAAGAATTTATTGTATATTTGTTCCTCAACTATTATGAATAGATTCCAGTTCTTTTCTAAACCAGTGCTGTTTTTCTATTTCTATTTAAGTAGTTCATGAAGCAGTATGAATTTTAAAAGTACTGTACTAACTTAATATATAATTTCCTGGGCCCTTAACCCTAAATATTCTGTATGTAGTAGACCTTATAAGACCTGGAGTCTGGGTTTTCATAAAGTTACCATGGATTCTCATGATGACAGTATTTTATGTCAGATTATCTGGTATCCTTACTCTAATAAATCATTAGGTGGTGAGTAGGTGCCACAATGTTCCTGGTAGAGATGAAAAAATCGAGCTATAGAATGTACTTGAACAACAATAAAAAAATTGAGACATAGACAAGAACTACAATGAAGAGCTAACGGGCTCTAGAGTTAGCACTGAAGTCCATGTCTCTTAGCAACAGCTTTAATTCCTCCTCTGTAAAAGTGAGACTTTATTGAGCCACTGAAAAAAATAAATGAGATAATTTTGTTCCTACTCCTTATTGTTCTCAAACTCTTTGCAGAATTTGGCATAACATTAAGTTCAACAAATAGTAGAAGAAAAAGAAATGTGTTCTTAAGGTCTGGATCACCTCTTATGGCCATATTTGCTGAGATCCTGTTGGAGACCCTGGCTGGTGGCCTTCACAGTGCCTTTTCCTTGGATTGGATTTAGTGCCAGGAATTCCACCAAAGAGAAAAGTGCTGGCTCTCACGATATGGCTCTTCAGTGAGCATCCATTAACAGTGTTCTGCACATAGCAGAGGCTCAAGAATGTTTGCTTAGCAAATGCAAGTGCATTTTTCCTAAAATAAAAAATAAAATGTCAAATCACCATTTTTCTGGTTTTTGTTATACTAAGCCTCTCTGTGCCATGCTTAGCTATTAAGAGGAAAGAAGTGAGGGCTCCTGTATTTATGTAGTGCTCCAGACCCACTGAGACAGTAAGACACCTTCATGAGTTGAATAAATGATTTTTAACAACTGGGTGCCACCGGCAGTTTGATAGTAGTTAGCTGAAATGGGTGATATTCATTCCTGCAGTGTTTTGTGAAACTATGGAGGGGCCCTCTCAGATAATAACCTATGAACTTTTCTGGTAAACCTTCAATATAAAGAATGAAGCTCCCTCTTTAGTCTTTATAACACATCTTTTAGATTCTTCTCTGACAGTGGTGTACTCTGTTGTCAGGACCCCAAGCTCTGTCAAAGGTGTTAAGTAATGGTTATGACTTTGATGAATTCAACTTCCATTCTTATACAATTCCTCTTTATTAATTTTAACCATTTAAATGCCTAGAGAAAAAAAATCTTACCAGCAGGACAGGCCCTGTGCTTGGCTTTATCTACTTTTTCGTGGGTCTTGATTTTTGCTCTTCCCCAGTTTAAGTGCTATTAATAATTGCAATATTTGTTGGGCATTTGCTATATACCAGACACTGTGCTAAGTGTTTTGCGTTACATCATGTAAAACTCTCAATAACTTATGAGGTAGGTTTATTATTATCTTCATTTGTACAAAGACTATTATTTTCAAAGTCTCTTGAGGCAATTTTGTGTGCAGTCATTTCCTGATAGCAGAGACAATTCCTGTGGAAAACAATTGAGAGAAATCTAATAAGCAATAATAATCAAAATCTTTCTTTCTCTTTTTTTTTGTGAGGGGTGAACTACCTAATACATCAATAATGAAATGTATAAGCCAGCATGAAAGCTGTTATCTGCATGAGCCAGTGACAGCCTTATTTGTTTCATTTGGGAAAAATTGACAAAGTAGGAGACAGGTTGGCTCCAGAATGTGGCATTAACCCAGAAAATGCAATAACTTTATATTATCCATACTTTTTTTATACTAGTGCATGGAAAATGGGCTGTCATTTCTGATATATGAGACATTATCACTATGCTGTACAGCGGTTGTGTGATTCACAGTAATGTCATTTACTTCACATAGTTTAATAAAGAATCATTGGACTTTTGGGCTGGTGCTAATTAGAATGAAGCTGCATTGGAAATTATTTTGCAGGAAATTTGTGTATTACGTGTCAAAATGGTGTTACAGATTCTGAATAAAAAGTTTTCTACTATTACTTTTAATTTAAAATATTTTTGCATGAAATGTTAATGGTGTAATTTTAGTGAGAAGAATATAGATGTCTTAAAGGAGTTTATATTTTAAAGGCATTAAGACATTTAAAAAGCTTCACATTTTTAAAATTTGTTTTTTCTTAAAATTTCTATGTCACCTCTTGTCATCTCAATAACCAGCCACTTTTCTTTAGAATATGCAGGAGCTTAACAACTTTACTCACCATTTGAAAGCCCCTGTTGAAAATCTGAGACTAAGTACAAGTCTAATTTAATGTCTTGTATTGGTGGCTTGTAAACTAAAGCTAAACAGCAGGAAATTGATAGGCATGTTTATAATTTAAAATGCTTTCATGTAACTTTTGTCTCCACTTTTGCATTATTATAAGATAAATATCAAGTTTAAATTTCTCAAACTGTTTTTATTTTATTTAAAAATATTTTTAATCAAAGTGATAAATGAACATAGTTTCAAGAGTTAAATAGTTCTAAAACATCTAAAAAAATTAGGTCTTTTGTGTCTTCCCTCTTCTCAACTCTGTTCCTTTATAACAACCATTTTTAAATCCTTTTGCTACTTAACTCCATATTTCTAAAATGTTCTATATATTCTCTTTTGGTTTATTACTTTTAGATTACTATTACTATTTATTCTACTATTCCTTCTCACTACCACATAGCAGGTGGTTATTAAGTTGAACATCATAAATTGCCAATATTTGACCATATTTAACCTATAAAATTGCAGTGTTGACGGACTTCCAGTCAAGATGGCAGCATAGGTAAACATGGTATTCCTCTTTTCCTACAACCACATCAAAATTACAGCTAAACTACAGAAAAACCATAATTCAGAACCACCTGAAATCAAGCTGAATGGAAATCCTACAACTAAGGAATAAAAAAGAAGCCATAATGAGACTGATAGGAGGGGCAGCGACACAAAACAGGCTGACCCCACACCCACCTGTGGCAGATAAAAATTGGGAGGGATATCTCAGCTATGGAGGTACCTCCTGAAGAGAAAGAGGTCCCAGTTCTAAATAGGCCCCTTAACCCAGGCTTCTAGTACCAAGAAGAGAGGTTCCCATAACTTCTGGCTTTAAAAACCAGCAAGGATTAAGGATGAGAGAGACATAGGCTTTTTGAGTCCCAGGCAGCTCCTCCTAAAGGGTCTGTGAATGGACTAACTTGGACTCATTCCCTCTCAGCTCCAGTGTGGGCACAGTAGCTTGAAAGGCTCCAGAGACATATGGGGAGGAACTGAATTATTTGGCATTAGGGTATGAGCTGGGGGGATAGCTTTCTCCCAGACAGAAGTTCTGGCAGAGGCCATTGTTCCTTTGCTGAGCCCTCCCCCAACACAGCTGGCCAGCTGTTGCCATATCTGAGTCTCCATCAACCTGGCTCACACTGTTTGCTTCATCTTGGTGATTCCCTGAGGCCCTGTCCCACTCAGTTTGTGGACCCACCTAAGGTGTTTCCAATGGCTTTTCCATATGAATGGCCTGTCTTGGCACATGTTTCAGGTTTTCTAAAGTCTCTCAAACAAGCATTATCTGGCCTGAGGAAGCCCTATACCTCTCATTAAGTGGCTCCAAGTCAGGCACTAGCAGCAGCTGTCCTCGGTTTATAACTTTGCCTCACCAGGGCACCTCCAAGCACAGCACAAGTAGCAGCCATCTGCAGATCGCTATGTAGCTCATGTTGGGTGGCCCTGGGCAGAACACAAGAGGTGGCTGACCTTGGTCTGCACCTCCTGGGAGGCCCCAGAGCCAGTGTATCCAGTGGACAGCTTCAGACCACGTCAAAGCACCACCACCCAGTCACCTCCATAAGCAAAATACTTTAGCAGGTGCCACAGCCTTGCTGAAGTAAGTTCTGCTCTGTGGGGTGGACCCCTGCACAGCTGATTCTCTACAGTGGTCAGAGGTTGGTGGTCAGTGGTTTCAGCCAGTCCTTGCAGCTGATTGGCCTGGGAGTATATCCCTCCCATTGACATGTCAGCAGCAATCAAACTCAACTACAAGAAGAGGGCATACAGAGCCCACATGGGGGGTATATCTCAAGTGCCCACCTTGGGTGATTGAGGAGGCTGTGTCATTGGACCCTACAGGACACCTACTATATTAGAGCACTTTACCAAGCCTGCTAGAAATAGCAGATCTACATAATACATAGAGACAAACATATGGAGGCTGAAAAAATGAGGAGACAAAGAAAGATGTCCAGAAAAAGAGCTAAACGAAATGGAGACAAGCAATTTATAGATGCAGAGATCAGATCATTGGTTATAAGGATGCTTAGTGAACTCAGTGAGAACCTCAACAGCATAAAAAATGAACAGTCACCTTTTCATGAAGATGGCGCCCAAAGCGAAGAAGGAAGCCCCTGCCCCTCCCAAAGTCGAAGCCAAGGCAAAAGCTTTGAAGGCAAAGAAAGCAGTGCTAAAAGGCATCCACAGCCACAAAAAGAAGAAGATCCGCACATCACGCACCTTCAGGAGGCCTAAGACATTGCAGCTCCAAAGGCAGCCTAAATATCCTCGGAAGAGTGCCCCCAGGAGAAACAAGCTTGACCACTATGCCATCATCAAGTTCCCCCTGACTACTGAGTCAGCCATGAAGAAGATGGAAGACAACAATACACTTGTGTTCATTGTGAATGTCAAGGCCAACAAACACCAGATCAAACAGGCTGTGAAGAAGCTGTATGACATTGATGTGGCCAAGGTCAATACCCTGATCAGGCCTGATGGGGAGAAGAAGGCATATATTCGACGCTCCAGACTATGATGCTTTGGATGTTGCCAACAAAATTGGGATCATCTAAACTGAGTCTAGCTGGCTAATTCTAAATATAAAAATTTTATACTGTAAAAAAAAAACAGTCAGAAATGAAGAATATACTAACTGAAATGAAGAATAATTTATAGGGAATCACAAGTAAAGCAGATGAAGCTGAGATTCAAATCAGCAATTTGAAATACACAATCAGAACAGCAAAAAAAAAAGAATGAAAAAAAAAGAGGATAGTGTAAGGAGCATGTGGGAGAACTTCAAGTGAACCAATATTTACATCATGGGGGTGCCAGAAGAAGAAAGAGAGCAATAAATTGAAAATCTATTTGAAAAAATAATGACAGAAAACTTCTCTACTTTGGTGAAGGGAATAGACATACAAGTCTAGGAAGCACAGAGAGTCCCAAACAAGATGAACACAAAGAGGCCCCCAGCAGGACACATCATAATTAAATTGGCAAAGGTTAAAGACAAAGAGAATATCTTGAAAGCAGCAAGAGAAAAGCAGTTACCTACAAGGGAGCTCCCATATGACTGTCAGCTGATTTCTTAACAGAAACTTTGTAGGCTGGAAGGAATTGGCAAGCAATATTCAAAATGATGAAAAGTAAAGGACCTACAACCAAGATTACTCTACCAGCAAAACTCTCATTTAGAATTGAAGGACAGATAAAGGGCTTTCCAGACAAGAAAATACTAAAGGAGCTCATCGCCAAAACCAGGATTACATGATATGTTAAAGGGTCTTTAAGAAGAGGAAAAAAAAGATAAAAAATATGAACAATAAAATGGCAGTAAATGCATATCTATCAACAATTAAATGTAAACAACAAACTAAATAAACAAGCAGAACCAAAACAGATTTATAGATATGAAGACATTTTTGACAGTTGCCAGATGGGAGGGGAGTTGGGGGGGTTGGTGAAAAGGTGAAGGGATTAAGATGTACAAATTGGTTGTTACAGAATCGTCATGGGGATATAAAGTACAGCACAGGAAATATAGTCAATAATATTCTAATAATTATTTGTGTTGTCAGATGGGATCAAGATTCATAATTAGGATGATCACTTAGTAATGTCAAATCACTGTGGTGTACACCTGAAACTAATATATTGTAATAATGTATGTCAACTGTAGTTGAGTATAAAAAAAAGTACAGTTACAGAAATCCTGATAAAGATGTCCTCCAGTGAGCCATGACTAGCCAGCTCCCTGCCTGCTTGCTCTAATGATGTTGGTAGCCTTCATGATGCCAATAAAAACTAAAATTCTGCACCTCTCCTCCGCAAATTGCAATGACATGGTTAAAGCTAATGATAGTTGCCTAGTTTTTTTGCCTAATTTTTTTAGGTTACAGATATGTCATACATTCTATAATCTTTAAAGTATTTTTGAAAAATTATAACATAGTTAAAACTGCTGTGTTATTTATTAGTCCCATATTTTCTTTTTTCTGGAGAACTTTCTCTTGGATCTCTTTGTCTTTTTGCTTCAGTGTGGACTAACATGAAGCCCTAAATCTGGGATTTATTATTTTTTCTTAATTTTGTTTCCTGGGCCACTTATTTTCCAAAAAAGAGT